>JARSSU010008153.1:0-23708 GCA_029619165.1 Eurosta solidaginis
TTCTACCGAGCGCTGGATATTCACAGAGTAGATGCCTAACAGTTTCAGGTTCTTCTTCGTTGCCGCAGCTTCTACAATAATCATTAATCAAGCGCCAATCCTTCCCGCATGCGGTCCAATACCAACATGACCCGTAAGAAGACCTACAACTAAGGAAATATCCCTCTTAGGGAGGGTGAGAAGCTCTCGTGATCTCTTCTCATTCCATTCCGGCCATGTGAGTTATGCCGTGTGGCATCTATCATGATGCTTCCACCTGGCTCCCGCTTCCATCAGTAGAGCCTCCTTTATCCTGAGCTTGCAGGTGGAGAGCGGCATGCCCAACCTCTTCCAGGATGGCGAAAGTTGAAGGGAGGTACCCTTTCTTGCAAGCTCATGAGTAAACTGTTCAGCCAACACGTTAAGTGATCTGTGACAGCCTACTACAGTTTCAGAATTAGCTGTGACAGAATCAATGGCTTTCAGTGCTGCTTGACTGTCTGAGAAAATATAAATGTGCTTCTGAGAGACTGCCTTCTCCCTAAGGCAGTCCACAGCGTTTTGTATGGCCGCAAGCTCGGCCTGAAATACGCTACAGTGATTCGGAAGGCGAAACGATCTTTGTATCTCCAATCTTTCCCAATAGACACCCCCTCCGACCCTGTTATCCAGTTTAGATCCATCTGTGTAGATCTGAATGCTGGTAGTGGGCCAATCAGGGTCATTCACCCACTGTACCCTCTCAGGGATTAATATCTCGTATCCCTTGTTGGTATGTGGTTTGCAGAAATCTGTCCATTCTGGTATGCAGAATCTGTCGAGAATTTCAGTATGTTTGCAGTACGACCATGTGGTCAGTTTCCTCAGCCTGATAGCTGCACATGCTGAATATTTAATGCCTACTATATCTATGGGTAGTAGGTTCAGTATTACATTCATAGCCTCCGTTGGCGTTGTGCGGATGGCTCCGCTTATGCATAGTAGTGCAGATCTTTGCACCTTTTGAAGAGCAAGAACCGTCGAGGATTTATTCAGGGCGGGCCACCACGCCACCCCGTATAGCAATATTGGCCTAACTATGGCCGTGTATATCCAATGTACTATCATAGGGGACGTACCCCCATTTCCGTCCAATTGCCCCTTTACATGTGTAGAGGGCAACCGTGGCCTTACGGACACGTCCCGTGGTGTTTTGTGTCCAGTTCAATTTCTTATCACGTGTGAGCCCTAGATAGTTGGCGGACTCACTTAACTTAAGCACTGTGTTTGCCAGCACTGAAGTTGAGAGACGTGGTATCTTATACCTCCTCGTAAAGAGCACCAGCTCCGTTTTATTTGGGTTCACGCCCAGACCATTATCAACGGTCCATGCTTCGACCCTTCTTAATTCCACCTGCATCATATCGCAGAGAGTTTGTGGAAACTTCCCACTTATCACCAAGGCAAGGTCGTCAGCATATGCTATAGCTTTACAGCACCTCCACTCCTCTATGTCCCTTAGCAGCTGATTCACCGCCAAGACCCACAGCAGAGGGGATTGGACTCCACCTTGAAGGGTTCCCCTACTGACGAACCTGCTCACCGATGCCCATGCTAGTTCTACCTGTACTACCCTGCATAGCAGCAATTGGTGCACAAGACCCACCAGCTGAGATTCGATGCCCAGATCAGTCGGATTTAATGTTATTGAACGCTCCTTCTATGTCTAGGAAGGCTGCCAGGCAGTATTCCTTGAAGGAGAACGATCTCTCTATGCACGATGTAATTTCGTGCAATGCCGTTTCCGTTGATTTACCCTTCATATAGGCGTGTTGTGCTTCAGAGAGTTGGTCATTCACTGCCTCCCTGATATACGTTTCCATCAGCCTCTCCATTACCTTTAGTTGAAACGAAGATGGACTGATGGGTCTGAAGTCCTTAGGCTTCGCGTGCCATGCACTGCCTGCCTTGGGAATAAATACCACTTTAGATATTTTCCATATACTTGGGAGGTGGTTTAGTGCCACGACACCTCCTATTATAGCATATAGCCAGCTAGTGCTACATTCCAGTGACTGTTGCAGTTGTATAGTTGTAACTCCGTCCGGCCCTGGAGTTTTGAATGGTTCAAAAGATAGGATGGCCCAAGATATCTTATCTCTTGTAATTAGGTTGTGCAGTATAGGTTGCACTGTTGCTTGTGTCAAGCTTTGTGTATTCCCTGGTTCGTTCCTAGCTGCACTTGGAAAGTGTGTATCCAGCAGTAGATCCAGGGTTTCCTCCCCAGTTTCGGCCCACGAACCATCAGGCCTTTGCAAGCATCCTGGGGCCGTATTAGCCGATCTGGAAAGTACTTTCCTGAGTCTACCCCCTTCAGACACTGTTTCCATGCTGCTACAGAAATCTCGCCAGAAGGATCTTTTGGCTTTCCTTAGCTCAAACTTATAGTTTCTAAGATGTTCTTTGTATACTTCCCAATGCTGCTCATCGTCAGAGGCTTTAGCTGCATTGAAAGTGTCCTACTTAACCTGCGAAGGTTCTCGATTTGTGAATTCCACCATGGTGACTTCTTTTTACCCCTTTGAATTCTCTTGGGACAGACTTTATCTAGTGCCTTGCGGCATGCCCCCGTGAAGTTATTTACCAGTCTTTCCAGTTCTGGTATGCTACCTGGTGTTTCGGGTACGCTCTCAAGTGGCAATATCTTAACTAATTCCCTATTGTATTCTTGCCAATATGAATTTGTAATATTTCTGGTGGCAGCGCTCTGCTTTCTCACCAAGCCTAAGTCGAATTTGATGTAACGATGGTCAGAGAATGAGTGGTCTTTAAGGACCCTCCAGTCTCTGACCAACTCTTCCGCATCTTCTGAGACTAGGTGACATCGAGAACTTCCTTTCTTATTTTTGTAATAAAGGTTGGTTAAGTTCCCCTATTGCTTATGGTTAGTCTAGAGTTTAGGATGAAATCAAAAAGTAACTCACCCCCTTCGTTTTCGTCATTACTCCCCCAGGTGGAGTGGTGCGCCTTTACATCTCCTCCCAGTATCAGTGCACCTGATGTAGCTTCCACCAGCTTCCTCACGGTCGATGTCGGCACCGTCTTCTCATGGGCTGGATAAATTGATGATAGCCAGATTTGACCCATACTCAGCCTCAGGCTGATCGTTGTTGTGTCTTCATCACTAAATTGAGGAAGAAACAAAACAATAAACTAGGTACTAACAAGTATACACGATCTTGGCTTTTCCGAGGTGCCACAACTTACCAGTGTGTAGCCGGTGGACTTGAGTCCGCAAACGTTTTGTCCTACCACCTACGACTTCTAGATCAGGACAATATATGCTGCCCCTTTAGATATCAGTCGGAGCAGCAGTGCAGCGGGAGCTGCCTTAATATGGTGCAGGTTTATCTGGAGGACCCGCACCAATATGGCACACTTTCTTTCCCTCCTTGAGCGTAGGGTTAGCCGCATCCTCCATCATCAGCTCCTCCTCCGTGACGGTATGTCCTTGAAATCCACCGCCCTGAGGTTCGCTCCAGGGTAGACTTCACCTACAGACTCTACCGCCTTTTTGTATATGGCTGCGCACCTCTCGTCTCCGCATGCCACGACTTTGATACTACCCTGGAACCACCCTGCATCCTTGCATACCAGCGGCGGTCCAGGATTGCGCGTAAGAACGTCCAGGGTGATATTCGACAGCTCTATTTTCACCCATTTCCATTTGTCTTTCTTTATTGCGCCGTCTTCCTAATTGTCGTCAAGGATCCCTAGCTGGATTTTGTCCTTGACCACTTCTGCAAAAGAGCGTCCATGCACCTTCGGCCTCTTTGGTTTGGTAGGCACTACTTCCTCCGACCTTGCCCTTTTGGCTGCCACTTGTGGCCCCCTTTCTTCTGCCAGACGAAAGTCGGGTATCACCTCTTTCGCCCATTGAATCTCTGCCAGTATTTCTCCTACGCTGTCGCTTTCCACTCTACTCTTGAGGTCTGGCATACGTGCGTATTTGGTTAGGATCCTTGCAGCAGCTCTCCTGTGCTTGTATCCAACTTCACTGGGATTTGGCCGCTTACTAGGCTTCGTGAAGGCCGTGGGTGTCGGGGGTGGACCACGCGGGGCCTGCGCACCAGCTTCAACCGAGGCTGCATTCTGCATACCTGCTGCGTCTGTGTTAGTGCCAGGAGTATCCCGGAGAACACCCCTTTGCCCTGGCTCACTGCCTAAAGTTTTGTTGGGGAGAGAGTTCTTACCCGGCATCGCCACTGGTCTTGAACCATCCCCTTTTTTAGCCATATTCTGGCGGTTAGAATGACCCTGCATCGCACTGGTCACCGTTGTGGTGGGCAGAAGCCCTCCCGGCCTTTGAAGAGCGCAGGTCTCTTTTTGGTTTTGTGTCTTCTTATAACTTCCTTTCATGTTCCCACGAGTGGCGGAGAAAAGGAACGTCCACCCGGGCAGAGATCTGCAATACCCGGGTAAGGTCTTCATACAACCTGGTGCGACCTTGTGCCAGGAGGGCTCCGTTCGCGACTGGGCTATTTAGGGGCCCTAGCCTGGCTGATCCTCGGCACGGAAACGCATAACGCCTTGATCCAGCCCCCGAGAAGGAAAGGAAACAGGAAAGAAGGAAAGAGAGAGAAAAAATAAAGGAAAGATAGAGAAAGATACCCCAGAAACCAGGCATACAGCCCTGATTCCTGATCTTAGCTGGACCTCGTCCTGACATCGCACAGGCTCAATACTGTAGTGTCCATTTACAGTCGGCACCCTCGTGGAGGGTTCAGTTGGGGATTTACGCCAACCTTCGCTTGCTTCACGAAATGTGAACCATACTTGAGCTTGTATTTTATCACCCCGCTTCAAAACGTAAATGGAATATAGGTCGGCTAGGATATCATACGCTGATGTTTTTGTGGTAGCAGAAAAACCTTTATTCGGTCCAACTTGTTCGTTCCAAGCCGCTACTTCCTTCGTTTGCTTTAAAACGGGGACTTTAATTTACTCTTTTAAAGATATGTATGTTAACCATACTTGTATTTTATAAAATGAAACAGCTTACGCAGTGTACATATGTATAAAAGTTAACGTAAGTGAATGAGGCTTCACTATCTCTGTATACTAGATTTCAAAACATGTTATTTTCTCGTGGGTACTCTAATTGCCGCAACCGCTATATTTTGTGAATATTCTTCTCATTGCACCATGTTTTTCCCATTAGTTTGGCGCAATCGAGCTCTTCTATACGAAGACCATTCAAAGATTTTACTCGGCTCATTCTACGTAGGCCTGGCCTTTGGCGAAAAGTACAGACCCTAGCTACACCACTGCGTTATCCACCGTACACCCTTGCGTTTTGTGAACTTTGCAAGCACAACACTATATAATAATCGATCGCAAGCGAAACTTTTTGTAATATGTTTTATACTGTCATCGGCCTCTGAATTCAGATTGAAACATCAAGTCCCTAACTCATCAAAAAATAACTTATAAGCCGGTTTCAAATTTTCAAATTCTCATCTAATTATTTCGATCCGAGCGCCACCTAACGGATTTTTTCTTGTGTCCCTTTGTCACCATGTCTTAACGCATCTGTGAAGTTTGTAGCTCAATGAGAAGTTACTTAAAAATTTATCTCAAAATTCTAAATTTCCAAATCCTTATCCAATTATTGCAAGATTTGTATTGAATATGCGGAAAAACATTCAACCGACTTAATATAAAGGAAAAATAAAGAAGCAGTGTTAGTGAAACCGTTCTCTGAAAAAAAAATAATAAAAAAGGCAGTAAATCTGATTATAATGCTTTAAGATTTTCAGACTCCGAAAGGAATTATGTACGAGAGTTACATCATAATGGCTCTCCATAATGTCATTCAAAAGTTAAATATTCATTCATTTCTATTGTGTACCTACCAAATTAAAGTATTTATTTAGTTAAAACAAACGTACAATTTGTACTACACATATCTCTGATCTCACTTATTACACTTACTTCCTTTTTGCTGCGGACAGCAGAACATTTTCAATACATTTTAATATTTCATTCAATTGAGTTATCGCAATCTACTTTAAATTTGTTGGATGGAGTTAGCAGCTGGTACCGCGGCATTAACGACATGGATAATATTTAAGCAATTTAAAACATACACATACATATTTAGCTTATAAACACTTGCAAACACATTATTTGTGTTTTTATTAAAATTACATTTCGCTTATATTTGTATACGATTTTGACTTACGAATAAGATTACAAATGTTGTAATATTAGTTGTAAATATTAACTTTTTTCCAATTGTTTCTAATAAAAAAAAACATTTATTGTTTAATTCTAACAGAAACATTTCAATAAATATAGCAACAAGGAATTCCCCCAAAAGAAGCCATTGCCTATGGCAATTATTGAAAAAGTGTCACATTAATAAGTGCGATTTGCTCGATAAGTACTATCAGCATTATTGCTAGAGTGCTACTTAACTGATGGAATGTTGCTGATAATCAAGCTGATAATGTGCTGTAATAGCGCAGTTAAAACTTGTATGCTGATTTTGATTTGTAATGATGGTCAATAGATTGTCAACATTTTATGCAACGAATGCTGCGACGTTCTGCTTAAACTATGCCGAAGATCGTGATGCTCTGTCATAAAAACTAGCACTGCTGCAACATCTGCAGCTAATTTAAGTGCATTTTTAATTGGAATCTGTTCAAAAAAAGTTTTTCTAATGCATTGTTGAATCTGAATTTCGTGGCTTGAAAGGAAATTACGCCGATTATTAGAGAACAGAAAGATAAAAGAAAAGTCCAAATGGCTTGGGTGCTACTGCATTTCACACAAGAAATATATATGAATTTTTTTTTAACGTTTCCACATGCTAGGAATAATAGCTATCACAGACTCAAATACAGCTATACACCAAGTTATTTAAACTGTGAATTAGACCCCTGCATGAATGCACAAAAATATGCCAAAGAATACATTCACACAAATTTTTTACAAGCGCTCATTCAATTCACTGACATGTGAACTGATGTGTATGCGTACAAATGTGAGTAGCAAAATATAGAAGTACTTGAACGGTCTCGTCTCATGCAGCACAACTACAACCGATGGCGTCAACGCATGTTTGTAGTAAAACCAAATATTATCGAAAAGTAAAGATGTTGCAGGCGCAAACTTCAGTGGAAAGCAGCGGAGCTTCACAAAATTCTAGTAGGTCATTTTCACCACACCAAAAATTTTTATAATACAATTTTTAATATAATTTAAGCACACAAAATACACTGATTGTAGTTTTAGAGTGTAAAAATGTAAATTCTGAACACATTAACTGAATAAAAAGTGTACAAATAATTATTAAATAACAAATACACACAGTGGTAGTTAACAAATTCTGCTGCGGTATGTGGTGAATGCGACCTACTAGAAGTTTTGTGAAGCTTGCTTCACATGATTTTTCGTCCCTGCAACATCTTTACTTTTCGATAATTTTTGGTACAACTTGTATATTCAGTATGTTCTTGTATATTCAGTAGTACTACTTGTATCGGAGGTATACTTGTGTACACAACTACAGTTTGGTGAATTTTAGGGAATTATAAAAATGTACACTAGTTTCCCGTGCAAAATCCATTTATTATAACAAAATAAAAGGCATAAATGTGCCATTTTAGGATTTTATTTATTTTTCATATTAATGCGTTGTCTTATGCTAGATCTTAATATCTAATTAACTAAGTAGATTTAACTTATACTATTTAACAAACAAGTTTTTTTTAATATGATATGTTCGAAAGTTTTTTCATATTGATATGTAAAAAAATAATTTTTTCAACACATGTCTGGTTAAACCCTAGGGAACTACGCTTATCTGAAAGTAATTGCTTGGTCATTGAAAATACTCTTTCTGAAGGGGCACTACTAGCAGTAATAGCAAATACTTTTCGGCTTAGCTAGAATAACAGAGGATATTTAAGTTTGTTAAACTCCCACCACTTTAGAACATCAAAATCGTTATGCAAGATCTCGGACATATTTTCATATAGCATCAATTCTTGTTGTACTGGGTCAATACTACTAGGTATGTTTTGAGACTGCAGAAATCCGGAAAATAGGCATTATATTTCGTTTGAAAGAGAATTCTGCTGACAGTTTTCATTGTTTATCAAACTGTCTTCATTTATTAGCCTTCCAAGCAAAGTTTTCTTTGACTCCATTTTTCTCAACAGAAGTAAACTGGGACATGTTAGTCGGTGGGAACAAAAATAGAGCTATTATATGAATCATTGTTAAATTACTAAGTACAGTGCCCTTAAGCCGTAGTTTCAAATCTTGTATGCATTCTAATTCATCGTTGGTTGATTCACAATGCCGCATTAAGTAGTAAACATGTACTGGATAGCTATCGCCTTCTAACTCTTTTGAAGTTTCCTCAAATTTAGTCAGCACTTTAAGGGTATCTGTTAAGGTATTTAAGCTTATTCCACTATTCCTCCAAAATATTTCGAACATCAACCCAGTTATTTTTGAGAGACTGTAGCGTGTAGTAAACTGTATTCTCTATCTCATCGGAGAAATGATTTTAAGGGTTGTTGTCAATTGTGCATTGGCTCCAGATTTCTTGAAATACCTGACGACATGAGAGAATTTTTCTAATATAGGCTGACTCGTTAAGAAATGTTTCCACGATGTTGTGCAATAAATGGGTAATAAAAAATATGTGGTTGTGATGTTGGAAAGTGGCTTTCATGTTAGGTCCTCTATCCGTAACAATAATGGCTTTATCCAAGAAGCAATCGAATTTGTCCAGAACT
This sequence comes from Eurosta solidaginis, assembly GCA_029619165.1. NCBI lineage: Eukaryota > Metazoa > Arthropoda > Insecta > Diptera > Tephritidae > Eurosta > Eurosta solidaginis. The sequence goes on from JARSSU010008153.1 coordinate 8,775, forward strand.
TCCGTGACTTTTTGAAAATTCTTTGACCTATTGTGAAAAATTTCGTGAAAAAACAATCAGGGTATTAAGCAGGGTAATCAAGTCGGACATTCTTACTAGTACAGGGCTCGGAGTCCATGGACTTAAAAGCAAGCAATTTTGGGACTAATTTTGTATTTGTAATAAAGACCCCGTTAATGATAATTAGGAATGCTTTGAAACAGTGTCTGTCCATAAATTCGAAGTGAGTCCAAGAAATCCGCTACTTAGTAACTAAAGGTTCTTATATCATCGTAGGTAATTTGGTACAGCTTGTCTATGTTTCTGGATACAGTGGTAGGATGTGGTAGCAATTTTTCGACGTCAACATTTGGCCCATACTTGGCTCCTATTGACAATATTAGCTCTGTGTATTCCTGCAGGCCTTCATCCTCAACAATTTGAAATGATCGGCAATTTTTTACAACCCATCCTGTAACAGATCGGACAACGTCCTTTCTTGCTTCGTCATCAACATCTATTCGGGACCTATTGTCAACTCAATCTGTAAAAGTTTTTTAACACTTGTGTTTGACTAAATTTGATGTGCTCTTTGTAAAGGTTAAAATGCTACTGCAGTCTTTGCAAGCTACTACTTTGTCCAAAAAGCTGCCGCCAATATCTACTTTGCCGAAAATATTCCAAACTTTGCTCTTTCCTGGAGGTAAAATGATTTTATAGTCCCCTTGACTATTTTTTCTTTTATTTCGACAAATTGGCGATTTTTTGCGGATATCGGTGAATTGGCTCATGTTAATTGGCCCAAGATATATGTATATATTTGTGTCACAACACTAGTTGTTAGAGTTTTAATTATTACTTTAATAATTTATTTTGTCAGGATTTACAGAGTTTAATATATATATATTTGATTAATTTCATTTATTTGAATAGGATACGAGACGCACACGCGTCGAGCGCTCACGAGTAACTTCAACTAACTAACTTCTTCTTCTCTTCTTCATTTGGTCAGTGATGGTTCAAATGTTCAGGATTAACTGATTGGTTGACAGCTCGGCCCTTTCTGATAAAGACATCGCCCCCGATGTCTGTAGATTGATCATGTTCGTTATCATATAAATTATCGTCGCTATCAGATAAATTATCATCGCTGAAGCCATCGAGTTCAGGTGGCATGGAACACCAGGGCTTAATTTTGTCGGCGGTATAAACTGATGTAAATTTATTTTGGCTTTGTTGCATACCATCGATGTCGGTAAGAAGGTAACGATCCTTCCCAAGAACTTTCGCTATTACATAGGGACCACGAAATTTGGGTTCGAGTTTACGTGACTCCCCTGTAGCAGATGGTTCGTTGTGTATCACCACCATATCGTTAACGTTGTAGATGGAGGGCGTTTTGTGCTTATTATCGAAGCGCTCCTTCCATTTTTGTCGCTGAGTATTGATTGAGGACATAGCATTGTCCCGTTTTTGTAATGCCGTTTCTTTATTATCATCGTCGATTACTGCGGCCAAAAGTTTATTATGAATTATGTCGTTTTTAGTTTGAAATCGAATATTAGTTCGTTGGGAGAATACCCAGTTGTCGAATTTTGTTACGAGTTGATTGGCCATTGTAGATTGCGCAATTGGTCGTCCCATTCTTTCGGATTCGAAGACGTGGTACGAAGGTAATTTAATATAACCTGATATGCACGCTCCACTTGACCGTTAGCGCGTGGAGTTCGTAAAGAAGTTTTTATGTGTATTACGTTGTTTTCGTTGCAATAGTTTACAAACTGTTTGGATGTGAACGCAGTACCACGATCCGTTACTATTCGAGCAGAGAGACCAATATAACTCGAAATCTCGTTTAATGCTTGAATGACAGGTAACGTTTTTGTACTACGGACCGGTTTTACGACAATATATTTGGTAAATGCATCACTTATTGAAAGGACGTACATATTACCGCGCTTACTCTTAACAAACGGCCCCAAGTGGTCAATATGTAAGAGTCTAAATGGTATAGGTTCGGTTGGTTCGGTGTATAACACACCTTCGGGTTTTCCTCCTTTCGTTTTGTTATAACAGCATTCTATACACGATGCTACATAATCTTTGACGTATTTTCGCATTTTCGGAAACCAGAAATGTTTGAGAATGTGTTGAATCGTTTTATCAACACCAAAATGTGCAAAGTCATCATGGCAGTATCGAGCTATACGCCAACGTACAGCTTTTGGTACCACATAAAACAGCTTGTTATCTACTCGTCGATATAATCTGTTTCGTTCAAAAGAATATTCTTTTCGTTTCGCTTGGGTGGATACAGTTTCGTCCCTTAGAACTGAAATTATTTCTCGTATGTATGGATCTTTTAGTTGCATTGTCAACAACCAATCGTCGTCAACTACGTCAACACGTTGTATTTTGTCAGCCGGGATAGGAGTACGGCTCATTGCATCGACGTGAGTCATTCGACTATCTGGTCGATGTATGATCTCGTAGTCATACTCCATCAAATGGACTAACCATCTTGAAATACGTGGTATTGGTGGCGTTTTAGCTTTCAGGCTCGAAATAGCAGAACAGTCAGTAAATATTTTAAATGACTTACCCAGTAGATAAATGCGAAAGCGTTGCAATCCTTCCACAACAGCCAATACCTCAAGCTCGTAACTATGATAGTTCGATTCAGCCGGTGTACAGTGACGGCTAAAATACATTACAGCTTGCCAAACGTCGTGATCGCGTTTCGATTGCAATAGTACTGCTGCGATTCCTATACTGCTTGCGTCGGTATGCACCTGATGTGGCTCATTGAAATCGTATAGAGCTAACACTGGTGTACTACATAATTTATTAATTAACGTGGAGAACGCGTTTTGTTGAGCTTCGCCCCATTCAAATTTTTCAGCACATGCTTTCGTTATTAGTCTTGTTAACGGACGCGAGATAAATGAATAATTTTCGACGAATTTTCTAAAAAAATCCGGTTAACCCGAGGAAGCGGCGAACTTCCGTTTGCGTGTTTGGTATTTTAAAGTTCTTAATTGCTTGTGTTTTCCGATCACTTGGTTTGATACCATCGCGTGATATTTTATGTCCGAGAAACTCGATCTCGTCTTTTAAAAAACCACATTTTTCCAATCTTAACGTTAGACCGTTTTCTTTTACGACACACAGAAAATCATCTAATTTGCGTATACCTTCTTCAACTGATTTGCTAGGTATAATCACATCGTCCTTATAAGCAATTATATTTTTCGATTTACACTGTTCGATTAATTTATTCATAGCTTCTTGAAAAACTGCCGGAGCATTAACGAGACCAAATGGCATCCGGTTATATTCGTAATGACCTTCCGTCGTCACAAACGCGGTTGGCCTTTTCGAATTTCCGTTCACCTCGATTTGGTGATAACCCATTTTAAAGTCTAATGTCGTAAAAAACTGATTACAAGATAACATCGCGAAAATTTCATCAATTATTGGCATTGGATATGGTTGTTTTTCGGTAATTTTATTTAGTTGTCGGTAGTCCACGCACATTCGGAACTCTTTATTTTTCTTTTCCACGAGCACAATAGGCGATGCGTACGGAGAATTTGATGGTAGGATTATTTCACTTTTCAACAGATTTTCGATAATCTCTTTTACGATAGGGCGATGCGCGAATGGCAGTCTATATGGTTTCATATTAATTGGCGTATCAGACAGCAATGAAATATTCATTTTAACTATACTCGTTTTACCCACTGAACTCGATTCAGCAGAGAAACATCGATCATGTTTTCGTAACATCTTATTTAATTCACCGAATTCACCAGCTGTGATGCTTAGAATTTCGTTATTGGGGTTTTCGACTACCCACATTTCTTTTCCTTTGAATACGAATGGTTTATTAGCATCATATATTACGTTAACACCGATTAGCACTGGATAATCAATCATTTCATCATCTACGACTAGCATTTCCGTCTCGGATGCGTTTCCGTCTATATTAAGCATTACATTCAGTTTGGACGTACATTTATATGACGCTCCACCGAAACCTTTTAATGTAACACAACATTCACCGATTTTTCCGATTTTATGCGCGAGTGATTTTCTTATTAACGTTCTACTGCTACCCGTATCTATAAAAGCATTTGTCTTTACACCATTTATTTCAATATTTTTAATTATAAAATAACTTTTGATTTCATTCACGGTGTTACAATTATCTTTCGGCGTTTTTACTTTGCAATTGTTTGTGGAGTGCCCCACTTTCGAACACTTTGAACACCGTTCTCGTTTTTGTGGCTCAGGACAGTTTCGCGACAAATGTCCAGCCTTATTACAATTGTAGCATATCGCTGTTTTTCTCTGATTCTCTATTTTCGTATTTGCCTTTGTCGGCTCTTCGTTTTGTTTTACATTTGCATAATTCGTGCTTTTCAAATTATTGTGCTTACAATAATTCACAATCGCTCGTAGCAATTCACTACATGTTTGATAATTATGCACAGATACACACTGCTTTAAAACCGTTTTCGTTTATACCATTAATTATGTATTTTATTATTTACGTATCGTCAACTTTACCTCGGCGACCAGTCGCCAATACACGATAGTAAAATGCTTCTACACTTTCACTATTATTTTTTTCATGCTCATAAGTTCCATATGAATGGCCGCAGCATTCAAAGAACATGGAAATTCGTTTAGAAATTCGTACACAAAATGTTGACAATCTGTAAAGATTTCCGCACTGGCATCTATCCACATTTTTGCAACACCTTATAGTTTCGTTTGTATTGCATACAAAAGAATTTTAAATTCCCAACAATAAACACTACGCAGTTGGTTAACACGGTTTATAAATTGTTCTGAATTTATTATCTTTTTACACGGATCGTACGACGGTAGAATTGCAATTATATTACGAACGTCACCAAAAACTGAAATTCTCTTTCTATTTTATTCTTTGTTTACATTTGCAAATTCTTGCGACGTTATTTGTTCTTGTCTTGTTGGCATTGCACTTATTCTTATTTCGTTACTGTTCACACTCGTTTGCTGTATTGGATATGAATTTGTCGCTTCATTTCTACAACAAAAATTTTGTCCGTTACCGATTGAAATTTCGTTTGACAATCTCGTTGGTATTTCAACATGTTGTTGCGCGTTCATGTCGGTTAGCATTGTATCACTGCGCGGTAGGTTAGCGTTGACTGCGTTTGCGGCAGAGAATATTGGCTGCGGCGTTATCGTTTGCGCACCCCAATGAACGTGTCTGCTACCACTTGCGCTAGCCGTTGAATTATGAATTTTCTGCTGCTCTTGAACGTTTGGCAGAGAAAATGCGTTGTATGGAGTTGTATACGTATGAACTCCGTATGACGTTGTTGGTACACTATATGCATTCGAATTTCCATATAAACGTTGACCATATGCGTCGGTTGATGGAATTAGCATATTCGATTGCCCTTGTACGTTGGGCAGAAAAGACGAGGAGAACATAGGCGTGCTACCATAAAACGTCGGTAGAAAAACGTTTGCTTCTGTACTTCTACACGCAAATCGTGTTTCGTTTTGCAAAGGTGCCATTATCATTGCACTATTTGCCGTAGTTTCGATGCATGAATATGAAGATGCAGGCACCGTCATGCTATGTATGTACGAAGGAAATTCGACGGTAATAGTCTAGTTGAGGGGTCGACTGCTAATACACTACCAAAAATATCGAGAGAGGTGTCAAACGACGCGTCTTGATATCAGTATTAATAATCCGAAGGCGGAAAATAAAAATTTTAACGCGTTCAAAAGATATTAACAAAAAACCGAAAAAAGACCCGCGGGTACCTCCGAAACCGGGGGTCGGATCCATAGAATTTTTGCGCAGAACACCTTTCTGCGTTGGCGGCCTTCGGCCGCGCTTATAAAAAATAACCCTGGGCTACGCCATGCCAAGTCCGGGTGTGTGGTATAACCGTGGCTACCGCCACGGTGATGCACAAATTTTTTTGTGGGTGCTAACACAACAACAACCACATGGAAATCGCCAACTTCAACTGCAAATATCTCCGAACAGAGATAAAATTTTTCTTTTCCGCCTTCGGATTATTGTTCCCGAGATTAATACGCGTCTTTTGACACCTCACTCGATATTTTTGAGAGCGTATTAGCAGTCGACCCTCAACTAGACTATTACCAATTCGACTTCCTGACTATTTTTGCTTACGTTTGTACTATCATTTAAAGCACTTGTGAAACGTTCCTCACTGAAATGTTCGCATAGTCTTTCCACCAGTTGCGATTTATTACTGGGGGTGGATAAACCGATGTCTCGCAATTTTCGACGTAATTGCTCAACTTTTAAATAACTGAATTTCGGCATCATGATTTATTTTATAAACCCGACCGATCGACACAACACATGAAAATTTACGTTCGTATGCGTGTTTCAGGATTTCACAATTTTTTTCTTGGCTTTTTAACGAAGCGCGCAAGCACAAACGAATGGTGCTTAATTGTATATTACATTCGTGCGTGTATTTTTAACTTTTGTAGAGCGCGAATTCAGCTGACTTCTGAAAATTGTCACAACACTAGTTGGTAGAGTTTTAATTATTACTTTAATAATGCATTTTGTCAGGATTTACAGAGTTTAATATATATATATTTGATTAATTTCATTTATTTGATTAGGATACGAGACGCTCTCAGTGAAAACTCATCTGCCTTGCAGATGCCGTTCGTAGTCGGCATAAAATCATGTAGGTCCCGTCCGGCCAATTTGTAGGGAAAATCAAGAGCACGACGCAAATTGGAAGAGAAGCTCGGCCTTAGATCTCTTCGGAGGTTATCGCGCCTTACATTTTTATTTTTTTTATGCATGCATGTGTATTCATTTTAGGGAAATAATGTTTTACCAAATAATCAATGACCTTCAGCCTAGAATAATTCTGTACATACACCATACAAGTTGATGGTGATTAGGGATAATGGAGCAAATATATATTTTCATGTTTTCTTAATTTTTGAAATTTTTGTATGAAAGGCGGGAAACATTGCAAATTTCTCCAGCATGGCTGATTTGTAAACTTTTATTAGCTCTTAAGGAAACATATTTAGTATTTTTATTTCTTATTAAAAAATGTTGCATTCGCCACTTAAAAATAATACTCATATTTTTTGTTACGTTTTTCATATTTTGAACGCAAACATTTAACTTTTCATAAATGCACACATCATTTTAGAGCGAAAGCAAGTAGGTACTTAGTGCTCATAGTATATTCATTGATACAACTTGTACAACGTTTATCTCATTGTGCTTCTCGATGAGACATGTGTATGTATGAATTTCTTTGGTAACGATATGAATTCGCACATATATAACGCAGACAAAATGCGGGTACTTACAACTTCTCTTTGCATACTATTACTCTTACAACTCATTGGCGTGTAGTACAATGGATATTGAGACAGTATCAGTATGTCATTGTACATTCACGTGTGAACGCATTCATGCAGGACTCTACTCTGAATGAATAATACAAGATGCCCCAGAAAATGATAGAGGGAATGCAAACGCCCTCGCTAACATTCGATATCCACTGCTCAATCAATGGCTACAAGCCATATCCCAACAAACATTTAGGTTAGAGTACGATTGGAAAACGAATCGAATTCTAATCTACTTCTCTAGTAGAATGTTATAGTTACAGCATCCTGGGAGTTTCTTCTCTATATCGAGAAAGCGTTAGAGTTCCCGTTACCTACATTAGTATTTACGATTCTTTTTTTTCCGGGAAGTGGATCAGGAACCGATCTATTCGAACAAATTCTATAAATTTTTCGATTTGCATGAAATTCGGTATATATTGCATAGATTAATATTTAATACACTTTTTGTTTTTCGGGAAATGGACTAGAACCGATTTATTTGAACAGATTGTTGACATGGTTCGATTTGCATCCAACTTGGCATATACTTTTTCCTGAAAGTGGACCGCAGTCTTGTCGAATCTATTAGAACAAACTAAAGTCATTTTATTCGGTTCGATTTGCTTGAAATTTGGTATATATATACATAAGTAGCCGTTTGCATAGATTAGTATTTACGACACTTGTTTTTTGGGGAACGGACTAGGAACCGATCTTTTGACCGATTAGTATTTACGATCCTTTTTTCCAGGAAGTAGACAATGGACCGATCTATTCAAACAAATTATATCATGGTTCGATTCCCCTGAAATTTGGTTTATAGGTGTGGTTGTGATGTTGGAAAGTGGCTTTCATGTTAGGTCCTCTATCCGTAAAAATAATGGCTTTATCCAAGAAGCAATCGAATTTGTCCAGAACTTCCGTCACTTTTTGAAAATTCTTTGATCTATTGTGAAAAATTTCGTGAAAAAACAATCAGGCTATTAAGCAGGGTATTCAGGTCGTACATTCTTACTAGTACAGGGCTCGGAGTCCATGGACTTAAAAGCAAGCAATTTTGGGACTAATTTTGTATTTGTAATAAAGACCCCGTTAATGGTAATTAGGAATGCTTTGAAACAGTGTCTGTCCATAAATTCGAAGTGAGTCCAAGAAATCCGTTACTTAGTTCCTTTAGTTCTGTTCTTATATCATCGTAGGTAATTTTGTACAGCTTGTCTATGTTTCTGGATACAGTGGTAGGATGTGGTAGCAATTTTTCGACGTCAACATTTGGCCCATACTTGGCTCCTATTGACAATATTAGCTCTGTGTATTCCTGCAGGCCTTCATCCTCGACAATTTGAAATGATCGGCAATTTTTTACAACCCATTCTGTAACAGATCGGACAACGTCCTTTCTTGCTTCGTCATCAACATCTATTCGGGACCTATTGTCAACTCAATCTGTAAAAGTTTTTTAACACTTGTGTTTGACTAAATTTGATGTGCTCTTTGTAAAGGTTAAAATGCTACTGCAGTCTTTGCAAGCTACTACTTTGTCCAAAAAGCTGCCGCCAATATCTACTTTGCCGAAAATATCCCAAACTGTGCTCTTTCCTGGAGGTAAAATGATTTTAAAGTCCCCTTGACTATTTTTTCTTTTATTTAGGAAAATTGGCGATTTTTTACGGATATCGGTGAATTGGCTCATGTTAATTGGCTCATGTTAATTGGCCCATGATATATGTATAAATTTGTGTCACAACACTAGTTGTTAGAGTTTTAATTATTACTTTAATAATTCATTTTGTCAGGATTTACAGAGTTTAATATATATATATTTGATTAATTTCATTTATTTGAATAGGATACGAGACGCACACGCGTCGAGCGCTCACGAGTAACTTCAACTAACTACTTCTTTTCTTCTTCATTTGGTCAGTGATGGGTCAAATGTTCAGGGTTACCAGATTGGTTGACAGCTCGGCCCTTTCTGACAATGACATCGCCCCCGATGTCTGTAGATTGATCATGTTCGTTATCATATAAATTATCGTCGCTATCAGATAAATTATCATCGCTGAAGCCATCGAGTTCAGGTGGCATGGAACACCAAGGCTTAATTTTGTCGTTAGTATAAACGGATGTGAATTTCTTTTGGCTTTGTTGCATACCATCGATGTCGGTAAGAAGGTAACGATCCTTCCCAAGAACTTTCGCTATTACATAGGGACCACGGAATTTGGGTTCGAGTTTACGTGACTTCCCTGTAGCAGATGGTTCGTTGTGTATCACCACCATATCGTTAACGTTGTAGATGGAGGGCGTTTTGTGGCTTATTATCGAAGCGCTCCTTCCCTTTTTGTCGCTGAGTATTGATTGAGGACATAGCATTGTCCCGTTTTTGTAATGTCGTTTCTTTATTATCATCGTCGATTACTGCGGCCAAAAGTTTATTATGAATTTTGTCGTTTTATTTTGAAATCGAATATTAGTTCGTTGGGAGAATACCCAGTTGTCGAATTTTGGTGCGAGTTGATTGACCATTGTAGATTGCGCAATTGGTCGTCCCATTCTTTCGGATTCGAAGACGTGGTACGAAGGTATTTAATATAACCTGATTTGCACGCTCCACTTGACCGTTAGCGCGTGGAGTTCGTACCGCAGTTTTTATGTGTATTACGTTTGTTTTCGTTGCAATAGTTTACAAACTGTTTGGATGTGAACGCAGTACCACGATCCGTTACTATTCGAGCAGGGAGACCAAAATAACTCGAAATCTCGTTTAATGCTTGAATGACAGGTAACGTTTTTGTACTAACGGACCGGTTTTACGACAATATATTTGGTAAATGCATCACTTATTGCAAGGACGTACATATTACCGCGCTTACTCTTAATAAACGGCCCCAAGTGGTTGATATATAAGAGTCTAAATGGTATAGGTTCGGTTGGTTCGGTGTATAACACACACCTTCGGGTTTTCCTCCTTTCGTTTTGTTATAACAGCATTCTATACACGATGCTACATAATCTTTGACGTATTTTCGCATTTTCGGAAACCAGAAATGTTTGAGAATGCGTTGAATCGTTTTTATCAACACCAAAATGTGCAAAGTCATCATGGCAGTATCGAGCTATACGCCAACGTACAGCTTTTGGTACCACATAAAGTAGCTTGTTATCTACTCGTCGATATAATCTGTTTCGTTCAAAAGAATATTCTTTTCGGAATTGTTTCGCTTGGGTGGACACAGTTTCGTCCCTTAGAACTGAAATTATTTCTCGTATGTATGGATCTTTTAGTTGCATTGTCAACAACCAATCGTCGTCAACACGTTGTATTTTGTCAGCCGAGATAGGAGTACGGCTCATTGCATCGACGTGAGTCATTCGACTACCTGGTCGATGTATGATCTCGTAGTCATACTCCATCAAACGGACTAACCATCTTGAAATACGTGGTATTGGTGGCGTTTTAGCTTTCAGGCTCGAAATAGCAGAACAGTCAGTAAATATTTTAAATGACTTACCCAGTAGATAAATGCGAAAGCGTTGCAATCCTTCCACAACAGCCAATACCTCAGCTCGTAACTATGATAGTTCGATTCAGCCGGTGTACAGTGACGGCTAAAATACATTACAGCTTGCCAACCGTCGTGATCCCGTGTTCGATTGCAATATTACTGCTGCGATTCCTATACTGCTTGCGTCGGTATGCACCTGATGTTGCATTTTGAAATCGTATAGAGCTAACACTGGTGTACTACATAATTTATTAATTAACGTGGAGAACGCGTTTTGTTGAGCTGCGGCCCATTCAAATTTTTCAGCACATGCTTTCGTTATTAGTCTTGTTAACGTACGCGAGATTAATGAATAATTTTCGACGAATTTTCTAAAAAAATCCGGTTAACCCGAGGAAGCGGCGAACTTCCGTTTTGCGTGTTTGGTATTTTAAAGTTCTTAATTGCTTGTGTTTTTCCGATCACTTGGTTTGATACCATCGCGTGATATTTTATGTCCGAGAAACTCGATCTCGTCTTTTAAAAACCACATTTGTACAATCTTAACGTTAGACCGTTTTCTTTTACGACACACAGAAAATCATCTAATTTGCGTATACCTTCTTCAACTGATTTGCTAGGTATAATCACATCGTCCTTATAAGCAATTATATTTTTCGATTTACACTGTTCGATTAATTTATTCATAGCTTCTTGAAAAACTGCCGGAGCATTAACGAGACCAAATGGCATCCGGTTATATTCGTAATGACCTTCCGTCGCACAAACGCGGTTAGCTTTTTCGAATTTTCGCTTCACCTCGATTTGGTGATAACCCATTTTAAAGTCTAATGTCGTAAAAAACTGATTACCAGATAACATCGCGAAAATTTCATCAATTATTGGCATTGGATATGGTTGTTTTTCGGTAATTTTATTTAGTTGTCGGTAGTCCACACACATTCGGAACTCTTTATTTTTCTTTTCCACGAGCACAATAGGCGATGCGTACGGAGAATTTGATGGTAGGATTATTTCACTTTTCAACAGATTTCGATAATCTCTTTTACGATAGGGCGATGCGCGAATGGCAGTCTATATGGTTTCATATTAATTGGCGTATCAGACAGCAATGAAACATTCATTTTAACTATACTCGTTTACCCACTGAACTCGACTCAGCAGAGAAACATCGATCATGTTTTCGTAACATCTTATTTAATTCACCGAATTCACCATCTGTGATGCTTAGAATTTCGTTATTGGTTTTTCGACTACCCACATTTTCTTTTCCTTTGAATACGAATGGTTTATTAGCGCATTATATTACGTTAACACCGATTAGCACTGGATAATCAATCATTTCATCATCTACGATTAGGATTTCCGTCTCGGATGCGTTTCCGTCTATATTAAGCATTACATTCAGTTTGGGACGTACATTTATATGATGCTCCACCGAAACCTTTTAATGTAACACAACATTCACCGATTTTTCCGATTTATGCGCGAGTGATTTCTTATTAACGTTCTACTGCTACCCGTATCTATAAAAGCATTTGGTTTGGGGGGGGGGTTTTTTTCTGACACCATTATTTCAATATTTTTAATATAAATAACTTTTTGATTCATTCACGCGGTTTGTTTACAACTTATCTTTCGGAGTTTTTTTTACGTTGCAATTTGTTTGTGGGAAGTGCCCCCTACTTTACGAACACTTTGAACACCGTTCCGTTTTTGTATGTGCTCAGGACAGTTTCGCCGACAAATGTCCAGCCTTTATTACAATTGTTAGCATATCGCTGTTTTTCTCTGATTCTCTATTTTCGTATTTGCACTTTGTCGGCTCCTTCGTTTTGTTTTACATTTGCATAATTCGTGCTTTTCAAATTATTGTGCTTACAATTAATTCACAATCGCTCGTACGCAATTCATACATGTTGATCTAATTATGCACAGATACCCACACCTGCTTTAAACCGTTTCCGTTTATACCATTAATTATTTAATTTTTTATTTACGTATTCAACTACCTCGGCGACCAGTCGCCAATTAACGAATAGAAACTGCTTCTCACACTTGTCACGATTATTTTTTTCCTGCTCATTCAAGTTCCATATGAACGGCCGGCAGCAGTACAAAAGGAACATGGAAATTCGTGTAGAAATTAGTACACAAAACTGTGACAATTGTAAAGATTTCCGCCACTGGCAAATATCCACATTTTGCAACACCTATAGTTGTTTGTATTGCCATACAAAAGAATGTGTTAATATGTCCCACCAAACCACAAATAAAACACTACCGCAGCCTTGGTTAACACGGTTTATAAAGTGTTCTGAATCTTATTATCGTTTTACACGGATCGTACGGACGGTATAGACATGGCAATATTATTACGAACGTCACCAAAAAACTGAAATTCTCTTTCTATTATTCTTGTTTTACATTTGCAATCTTCGGACGACGTATTTGTTTCTGTCTTGTTGGGCATTGCACTTTTCTTATTCGTTACTGTTCACACTCGTTTGCTGTATTGGATATGATTTGTCGCTTCATTTCTTACAACAAAATTTTGTCCGTTACCGATTGAAATTTCGTTGACACTCTCGTGGTATTTCAACATGTTGTTGCGCGTCATCGGTTAGCATTGTATCACTGCGCGGTAGGTTAGCGTGACTGCTTTGCGGCGAGAATATGGCGCGGCGTTATCGTTTGTACCTACACCACAAGAACGGTGTCTGCTACCACTTGCGCTAGTCGTGAATATGAATTTTCTGCTGCTCTGAACGTTTGGCAGAGAAAATGCGTGTAGGAGTTGTATACGTATGAAACTCCGTATGACGTTGTTGTTGTTTTTTGGGTACATATATGATTCGAATTTACATATAAACGTTGGGACCATATGCGTCGGTGTATGGAATTAGCATATTCGATTGTCCCTGACAGTTGGGCAGAAAGACGAGGAGAACGTGTGAGGCGTGCTACCATTAAAACGCGGTAGATAGAAAAAACGTTTAGCTTCTGTACTTCTACACGCAAAATCGTGTTTCGTTTTGCAAAGTGCCATTAATCATTGCACTATTTGCCGTAGTTTTCGATGCATGAATATGAAGATGCAGGCACCGTCATGCTATGTATGTACGAAGAATTCGAACGGTTAATAGTCTAGAATTGAACGAGAAGTCGACTGCTAATAAAGCTACGCAAAAATATCGAGAGAGGTGCGAAACGACGCGTCTTGATATCAGTATTAATAATCCGAAGGCAGAAATAAAGATAACGCGTCAAAAGATATAACGAAAAACGAAAAAAGACCAGCGTGTACCTCCGAAACGGGGTCGGATCCGATAGAATTTGTTGCGCAGAACACTTCTCTGCGTTGGCGGCCCTCGCTGCAGCTTATAAAACAATAACCTGGCGCTCACGCCATGCCACGTCCGGATGTGTGTATATCCCGTGGCGGCTACCGCCACGGTGATGCACAAATTTTTTTGTGTGGTGCTGAACAACAAACAAAAAAAAACCCCAAAAAAAAAAACCACATTGAAGGAAATCGCCAACTTCAACTGCAAATATCTCCATGAACAAGAGATAGAAAAATTTTTTCTTTTCCGCTTCGGATTATTGTTCGCCGAGATTATATTACGCGCCTGACACCTCACTCGATTATTTTTGAGAGGTACTAGCAGTCGACCTCAATAGACTATTACCAATTCGAATCCTGGACTATTTTGCTTAACGTTTGTACTATCATTTAAAGCACTTGGTGAAAACGTTCCTCACGAAATGTTTGCATAGTCTTTCCACAGTTGCAGATTTATTACTGGGGCGTGGATTATAACCGATGTTCGCAATTTTCGAAGTAATTTGCTCAATTTAAATAATGAATTTCTTGGCATCAGATTTATTTATAAAACCCGACAGATCGACACAATCACATGAAAATTTACGTTCGTAGCGTGTTTCAGGATTCACAATTTTTTTCTTGGCTTTTACGAAGCGCGCAAGCACAAACGAATGGTGCTTAATTGTATATTACATCGTGCGT
>JARSSU010008154.1:0-35212 GCA_029619165.1 Eurosta solidaginis
TTTCTTCATTATAACTTGCTTTCTTCTAATGTCTTCAACATTTCCGCAGCTATGGTAGAAAAATGGTTACCAAATGTACACATCCCTAAGTTTCTTACTTAACAAGGAAGATAGTTACTCTGATATATACCTGGCTAAGGGATCCATGGCTTTGAATAACGCAGCCAATTGGGTCCGTTATTGCCAGCATTAGATCGCGTAAATGTGAACAAGATGCACATGCCGTCACAGTTAGGCAGTTACTTCGATTTATTCTAAGACATCGGTGTTATTTCGTGTGATCTTTTGAATGCTGAGGCAAAATGATCAGTAGATGAATGCTTGCCAACTCTACTTTGTGATTGTAGGCTGGCTTTTATTAACGAGTAGCCTACGATATTTTCGAAATCCCTCATAAAAACTCGTAGAAGTTTGAATTCCCGAAGGCTTTTCGAGAGTAGAAGATATGTGAAATTTCTTCTCGGACTCGCATATATTTGAAAAGACCTACACGACTGAATCTCCACATATCTTTTCAGAACCTTCTCTGAACATCTCAGCACTTTCATGTAGGTGTTTTCGGTAACCCAGCAGAAAAACCGACTAATAAAACGTTGTGCTGGTAATAACGTTTGAAATCTCTGTTTGTCGTCTTCAATTCTCATGACTCTTGTAAGCCTATTTTGATACGAGAAGCAAGAATAGTCTGCTGCCGTTTTGGCTAGGTTAGACGGAAAAGAGTTGGCATTACGGGCGCGGCTTTGTCTTTTTACCTCCGGTCCAATATCGTCCAAAAATCGTTTTCTTGGGGCTATATTTAGAGGATATGATATGGATCAGCTGAGTTAAATATTGCTCACAACTGCACCTCAGCAACAATGAAGAAGAACTATTTCGAGGCCATTGTCTGCGATCCTCCTGAGCCGCAGGGGAAATATAGTCTTTTGGAAATTCAGGGCTTGAAACTGAGGAATGTCAAGTATTTGTTTTCAAGGGAAACAAAAAAAGATAAAGAGTGATAAAGAGGGAAAGAGGAAGTGGGGTGACCTTATGTAATAATGAGGGGGAGGGGTGAATAAAAGAGTAAGTGCAATGAAAAGGAGAAATAGAGGGAGAAAAAGAAAGAAAGTTAGAAAGAGGTAAAGAGGGAGAAGAAGACGAAAAGGAGATGTAGAAGGGAAAGGGAAAAGAAAGAGTAGGAGAGGGATATCGGAAGTGCTAGAAGAAAAAGTGAAGAAATATTTGTGCAAAACAGGGAGAAACCTGTCTGCTTATTACTAAGTTCCTAGCCCAGGCGGGTATAAAATATGTACTAGTATGCCTTAACGCATGTAAGCACTGATGATTGCATCTATTTCAGAGTATTTAATAAATAAATAAAAGCATATAAAAGTGTCAAGAAAGTTGCAACATTGGCGTGAAAAAGCGCCGCTTGGATCATTCACGCCGGAAACTCTTAAACCATTGGTATATACTTAACCTCAAAAAAGCTTTTTTTCATATATTCATTGACTATATGGCTCATTGACTAAATGACTTATTCATACATACTTATAAAGATACATACACACAAATGTGCATCTGTATGTATGTAGATCAAACTGAGCGCCATTTAAATAGATATTTCATTTGTAGCCCGTCCTCCGTCTTCATTTAGACGTTAGATATATAAATATTTGTTTCTGTTGTTTTGCTCATCGCCAATCATTAAATGAGTCACGTTGTTTGCAACATTTACGATTGTTGCTACTATTCGTGGTAATTGGTGGCATCACGTCATGAAAAATCGCATGAAGGAAATGTCTTTACTAAAAAAAATTTAAAAGCAAAATAAATAAAAAGATGATAAAAAAAATTTAAGGACTACCTTTATATAAATGGATCAAAAAATAGAAAGCAATTTTTCTTTTAATACAGACGTAGTCTTGTTGAATTTTGACTAAAAAACTTTAACAATAGATCTTGTAAAAGAATTTGGGATTTAAAACTATAAAGGTGGAGCGCACTCTTTCAAATGTACATGGGATTAACTAATTGATTATTTAAAATTTAAACACACGCTCTACCTTTATAATTTTATATCCCAAAATTCTTTTACAAGAGCTATTGTTAAGGTTTTTTTAGTCAAAATTCAACACGACAATGTCTGTATTAAAGGAAAAATTGCCTTATATTTTTTGGCCCATTTATATAAAGGTAGTCCTTAAAATTTTTTTATCATCTTTTTATATTCAATTTTTTAGTTCTGCCTACAAAAAGGCAATTGCAACTTTGATTAGTAATTTACGTAATTCCTTAGTGAAAATTCTTATCTTTATTTATTTGTTCAAAATAGCAAGATTTAAAAGAATTAGTGGAATTTTCGCTGACAACACTGGCGAAAAAAACAGAATTCCACCTCGTTTGTCAGGTACTTAATTTGCACAGCTGAAAATCGTGGTGAAATTCGCATACGCCTGAAAGTGTAAAATAGTCGTGGTGAAAGTCGCGTACGCATAAAAGTATGCAAGGACGTGCATTGAGTTGGGCCTTCAGCGAGGTGGAATTCTGCAACGCCTGCAACACTCAGGAGGCTAGCCATGAAGGTATGGCCTAATCTTGTAAATAGTTCGACTTGTGCGATACGTAGCTCAAATTTTTGATCAAACATTGTACTGTCACCGAGTTTTAAACTATATTTCAAGTTTCAAGTCTCTAGATATCCAGGAAGTCAGTTAAAAATCATTTGCCAGATACCCAATTTAAAATTAGTTTTTCTCAATATCTCGATCCATGCGCCACCTAGCGGAATTTTTTTGATAAAATATTGCATTGTCACCGGGTTCAGAATTAGGGCCCAAGTTTCAAGTCTCTAGCTCACTGGCAAGTTACTCAAAAATCGATCGCAAGATTCCACCCGTTTTTCAGGGATTTGTAGTTATCTCAATTAGCACGCCACCTAGCGGAACTTTGTTTTCTATAAATTGTATTGTTACCGGGTCTGGAACTATGTGCTAAGTTCCAAATGTAGGTAACCGGTAAGTTAGTTAAAACTGGATTGAAAAATTCCCATATTAAAATTAATATTCCTAATATCTCGACCCATGCGCCACGTAGCGGAATGTTTTTGATAAAATATTGCACTGTCACCGGTTCTGACTTACAGCTCTAATTTCATACCTACAGCTCACCGGGAAGTTACTCAAAATTCGATTGCAAGATTCCCTCGTTTTTAAATGATTTTTAGTTATCTCATTTAGCGAGCCACCTAGCGGAATTTTGTTTTCTGTAAATTGTATTGTCACCGGGTCTCGAACTATGTGCTAAGTTCCAAGTCTCTAGAGAACCGGGAAGTTAGTTAAAAATGGGATTGAAAGGTTCCCAAATTAAAATTAATTTGTCTTAATATCTCGATCCATGCGCCACCTAGCGGATTTTTTTTGATCCAATTTTGCATTGTCACCGGGTTCTGACCCACGGCCCAAGCTTCAAGTCTCTAGCTCACCGGCAAGTTACTCAAAAATCGATCGCAAGATTCCCCTCGTTTTTCAGGGATTTGTAGTTATCTCAATTAGCACGCCACCTAGCGGAACTTTGTTTTCTATTAATTGTATTGTCACCGGGTCTCGAACTATGTGCTTAGTTACAAGTCTCTAGGTAGCCGAGAAGTTAGTTAAAAATGGATTGAAAAATTCGCAAATTAAAATAAATGGTCAGAATATATTTCAATTCATGCGCCACCTAGCGGATTTTTTTTGATAAAATATTGCATTATCACCGTGTTCTGACTAAGAGCTCAAGTTTCATATCTCCAGCTCACCGTGAAGTTACTCAAAAATCGATTGCAAATTCCCTGGGTTTTTCAGGGATGTTCGTTTATCTCGATTCGTTTGCCACCTGGCGGCATTTTGTTTTCCACGAATTGTATTGCCATCAACTCGCAAACTATGCGTTAAGTTTCAAGTCTCTGAATAACCGAGAAGTTAGTTAAAACTCGATCGCAAAATTTCCATTTTAAAATTTTAAAATAATTTTCTGTACATCTCGATCCGTGCGCCTCCTAGCGGATTTTTTTTCACTTGCATTGTAACGTCTCCCAGATCTGAACTATGTTCTAGGTATCAAGTGTCTAGCTCAACGGGAATTTACTGAAAAAGACTTTTCCGTGGGTCAAAAATTCGTATGGAAATGAGGGGACAAACATGAAAGGGACTTACTATAAAGGTAGTAAAAACAATATTCAAAGCTTAACTTTCTCAAAATTGTTTGACTGTTTTTTGATACTTTTTTTTTGTAGTTTTCTAAGCTTTACAGCAAGGAAATAATTTTGTGAATTATTTCATAAATCACGCAAAGGGCATAAACATATCCAGGTGTATGTACGTATGTGTGCAGATATCTTCGTCATTGCATGCAACTCTTGGTGTCATGATATTTTATTGGAATTGTCAGAAATTTATGTCTGCACGAAATGTCAGCGAATTTACTGTTTATACATTTATCTTTAATTATGTCGTTATGAATGTTTGTTAGATGGCTATAATTTTTCAAAATGGCTAAAAGAAAGCAAGAATAGCATGTAAGCCGATGTTCATACAAGGATGTACATTAGAGTGGTTCAAAAAAATGCACTCTTTGGAAATTCGCAAACGTTACCGCCAATATTATTCCTTTTGGAAAAAGAAGATATACATCTTATTTTGCGAAAAAAGTGATTTTAGAGATCGCGCTTGTCGTTTAAAAAAACCGAGATTCTCTCAATTTTTATATGTATATTCTTTAAATGTCAATGTACAATTATGCACATTTTTTTGCGTGTTAGAAATCCGTGTTTAATTGGAAATATTTCTATTAATTCACAGCTAGATGCTTAGAATGAGCGTTGGGTCTAAAAATATGTGCGAAATTGAAACCAGTGAATCTGAAATGGTATTTCTGACCCGGTCCCGTATTGTTTTGGACTCAAATTCACCATTAGGGGGTACATAATATCATTGATGACGAATTCTATGTCAGTTTTTTCAAAATTCAAATGACCACCCCCAATATGCCGATACATTTTTTTCATTATATTTATTTTATATATATACTAGCAGACCCGGCAGACGCTGCTTTGCTCTAGCTCTGGTCTATCTATATGACTCCCTATTTTTTCACTCTCCTCTGCCTTTCTCTTTTTCTGCGTCTCTTTCTCCCCACTCCGTCTTTTCCACACTTTCTTTACGCTCCATCTATCGATATCTCTCTATTTTCGTCTAACACTATCTCTTTCAACTTCCCTCTTTCTCTTCTGTCTAGTTCTTCCCTGTTCTTCACATATCTACATCATTTTTCCCAGTCCAGTCCAACCCCCACAATGCGCCAAATCTTGGAAAAAAAACCCGTGAAAAAGAATCGACACACATCACCTCTTCGTCGACTTTAAAGCCGCCTTCGACAGTACGAAAAGGACCCTGCCTATATACCGCTATGTCTGAATTTGGTTTTCCCGCAAAACTTATATGGCTGCACAAAATGACGTGAGCAACACCATCAGCTTAGTCAGAACTGAGAAGGACCTCTCCGAGCCGTTTCGAACTAAACGAGGTTTCAGACAGGGTGACCCCCTATCGTGCGATTCCTTTAATATGATGCTGGAGAAAATTATACTAGCTGCAGAACTTAACCGCACTGGAACAATATACTATAGACGCGTGCAATTACTGGCATATGCTGATGACATTGATATCAGTCCGCCTAAACACCCGCGCTGTAGCTCTGCTTACTCCAAACTGGAAAAGAAGCGGTAAAAATGGGTTGATGGTGAATGAGGACAAAACGAAGTACCTGCTGTCATCGAGCAAGAGTCACCGCATATGCCCCTTGGCTACTGTTGGCAGCCATAATTTCGAAATAGTAAAAAGACTTCGTTTATTTGGGAACCAGCATCAACACTAGCAAACAACATCAACACTGAAATCCAGCGAAGAATCAATCTTGCCAATAAATGCTACTTTGGACTAGGTAGGCATTGAAAAGTAAGTCCTCTCTCGGCAAATCATACTCTACAAGTCACTATCGTACCCGTCCTGCTATATGGGGCAGAAACATGGACCATGACAACAGAAGGTGAAGCGGCTTTGGGAGTGGTCGAGAGAAAAGTTCTTCGAAAGATTTATGGACCCTCTACGCGTTGGCGATGGCGGAGTACCGAAGAAGATTTTAATGATGAGCTGTAAGAGCTATACGCAGACATCAACATTAGTCCAGCCAATTAAAACGCAGCGGCTTGCGCTGGCTGGCGGAGCGAAGGAGTGACTGGCGCGCCTTGGTGGGACGGTCTAACCGTTTTAGACGGTTTAAACGCCAATTAAGTAAGTAAGTAAGTCCTACCCCAAGTCCAAGTCTTAGTCCCAGTCCCAGTCGCAATCTCAGTCCCAGTCTAAGTCCCAATCTGAGTGCCGCTCCCAGTTCTAGTCGCAGTCCCCAGCCCTAGTCCAAGTCCCAGTCTCAGTCGGTCCCTGCTTCATTTCCCGAAAAAAAGTGTCATAAATACTAATCTAGGCAAAGTGCTACCTATATGCCAATTTTCAGGTAAATCGATCCAAGAACAGAATTTGTTTGAAAAGATCGGTCCCTGGTCCCCTTCCCGGAAAAAGTTTCGTAAATACTAATCTAGGCAGGGCTACCTATACCCCAAATTTCAGGAAAATCGAACCGTGATTAGAATTCGTTCGGATAGATCGGTACTGGAAACTTCACAGGAACCTTATGCTATCCTTCAAGTTGGATCAAAGTGCGCACGGTGTGCAATTTTGATTGAATTCGGTTAAGTAGCTTAGGAGTCCATCGCGGACAAACAAAGTGACACGATATTATTATTAAAAAAATTCGACAACAAATTATAAAAAGGAACAAATTATAAAAATGGACATGAGTCATGAAATTTCATGAATTTCTCATGTTTGTGGAAGCTGATTGCTACAGTTGGAATGTACCTCATCAGAAGATATTTTTTTATAATAAAAATATGTTTTTCATTCATTTTTTTCTGTATAAATTTCCAGGAATAAAAAGCTTATAATACATACCTAATTTCTCTAAATGATTTCATCATTTTACATTCCTATGCCATGAATTGAAAATCGTTTTATTGTATGTGATTTCTAGTTATGTATACCATTAGGTCTCTTTCCAATCACTAAATACAAATATTCAACTCCGCATTGGATCCGAAATTTTGGTTTTAGAAATACTGATACAGGGTTCGAAATTAGTAACAACATAAACCCCCGAATACAGAGTTTCAATATACTCCAATCACTTTCAAAAATATTGAACGCCATAAGGTCCACCATTTTGAATTTGAAAACCTGACACCGGATTCAAAATTGATACCTTATTAAACTACGCGTACCAAGTTTCAAGTGAATTAAATTAATTTGAAAAAAAAAGTCCGCCATATTGGATCTGCCATTTTGAATTTTAGAAAGCTGGCATCAAATTGGTCATCAGCGATATTATGTACCTAGTAAAGGTGATTTTGAACAAGAAACAATACGCAATATAGTCAGAATTACCGTTTTAGTTTCACCGGTTTAATTTCGCAACATATTTTTATGCGCTACGCTCATTCTACCCGTCCAAGGAAGCTAAGAATTAATAGGAATATTTTCCAATGAAACACGAAATTTAACATGTACATTGACATTTAAACAAAATATGAAAATTGATAGCATTTCGCTTTTTTATAAAAACTAAACTCTAAAATAACTTTTTTACAAAATAAAAGAAAATATATGTGAAGATATTATTAGGCTTTTTCGATCCAAGTTTTTTTAAAGTGCGAAATAAAATTACATTATTCCACTTTTCCAACCCAAAGTTTCGCTAATAAATTTTTAGCATCATCAGGGGTATTTGTTTATTGGTTAAATCTGTTACAAACAACAAAATACAAAATATGTTAAATAACATACAAATACAAAATATATTGAATTTACTTAATCCGTATAAAAAATCAATTAAAACCAGATAAAAATACATACAAAACCAACTTACAATATTGCATTCTGCCGAGGGTTTTTTCCCGTTTAACACAATTTAAAACTATTTTTAAACATAAAATATTTTTGAAAACATAAAACATTGAACATTTATGGAGAGTATATCAATACCATCTTAACGCTATGGTAATCTCATCAATACCAACATGTCTCTTCTTTTAAAAAAAGAAACATATTGGGGTGGTTAACGTTTGCTAAATTCCAAAAAAAATAAAAACAAATTTCTTGCACCACTCAAATATAAATGTATACAAAAGTGTTATGGCTTTGGTTGGATAACGGTACTACGCAGGAGTCGAGACAGATATAATACAATATCAAAATTATCAGCATCGAAAACAGATTTTGATTGAGCCAAGTCCGTCCGCCGGTCCGTCCATCCTTTGATACGATAACTTGAGTAAAAATTGAGATATCTTTATGAAATGGTGTACTTGACCCAGAATATATAGCCAATACTTCGAAAAACCACAAAAATTCGATAGCTTATTACAAGACCGATAAAGTTATGAGTGTCACCGCCCATATTTAGAAGAAGTAAATTTAAAATTTTGCAAGCCGTAAATGAAAGGCCATTAAAGATTTGGCTTGTAGGTTGTTCTTGCTAATATATTATGTAAATCAATTAAGAGCACACCCAAAAAAATTTGTTTCAAATTCAAATGGTAACAAAAAATTCGACAACCTTGCGATAATTTTAGGTGATATAGATTTTTTGTTCTGGTAGTATTTGGAACATTTTCTTAATTTATGTTATATTTCATGTATAATATTTCCAATGCATTTGTCGAGAAAATAAATTTTTCACAATTTGCGCCCAAGATGGGGAAATAAATTTGGTATAGATGTTACCTTTTTGCATATAATATAAAAGCAACAGTGGTAAGCCAATGAAATTTTGGGATATCCCACTTCCTATGTAAAAAAGGTCAATATAAAATTTCAGCGAAATCGGTAGACGGTTCATAGCTTTTATAGGAAGGCACATTGTATGGGAGTATAAGTAACATATTCTTTTTTTAAGAACAAAGCAAAAAGCTAGGGCAGGGCTTTACATTTTGCGATGTCACGAAGTCAGTTTAAGATATTAAAAAAAAATGTGTTGCGTATATAAACTGGACCTTTTATTCCTATTGAGCTGTTCAAGGCAAAAAGGGAACATCGACACTTTTTGCACCCAACTCCTCAATTGTCAATACCTTTTTTTAATTTTTAGTTCGCAGTTTCGTCACCTTTTATCTAGAATTTTTAGAATACTAAGGTCTAAAATATTTCAACTTTTGTATGAATTAACTAGCTCATAAATATCGCTGAACAAATCTATGGGCACGCAGCTTCTTTTGCATAATCTGTTTTGGTTAAATACACACAGCTGTACTTTGCGATCTAAGTGATTTTTGAAGTGAAAAATCCATCTAGTGCCGAGTAAGAAATCAAACAACAAACATCACTTAGCTATGCACAATTATCCGTTAAAGCAATTACCGACATCATTGCTGGCACACAAGTTTTCTATGTGTGCCACATATCTAAACCACATAATAAGAATATGTAACCGACCTTAGGACTTAGCCCTGCTCTGTAGTACACTTGAAAGTTGTTTGCCTACTTAAACGAAGAAATGAAATGGAAACAAACTAAGTCAGAATCAGCAGTTGCACTACACTACCCAAAACAACAACAGTTGCTACAAACATATTTACATATGAATGCATCTGCTTCTGCCACAACGTTCAGGACAACGGGCAGCAAATGTATGTATGTAACGTTATTTTACTGTTGCTATAGGTTTTGGCGTGTTGCTTATTGACTAGCGTAATGAATAACTGCATGTGTCTCAAATTAATCGGGTGCACCAGCAGCATCAGAAACATCAACTACCTAACATGCAACATGCAATGTGCAACCGAGCAACCAACCAACCACTCCTTTTTGTCAATTCTTCCACAATGCGCACAAACACATTTACACGCAATTACTATGCTTGTGCTTACTTTTAGTGCCACCACCTTTTGTTGAGCTTATTTACCTTCCACCCCTTGTTCTGACATTTGTTATTGTTGTTGTTTGTAATTGTTCTGTTTGCTCCTCATGTCCATATGATGTTGCACATGCACGTAGCGTATTTTACACCTTTTGCTAATAAATTTCCATGTTTGTGTGTTAAATTGTTGCACGCGTTTTAAGGTTTTTTACTTAGAGGCACCATCATCGAACTTCAAGCGACCAGCTGTTTGGCTTGTTGATTTTAGTTGTTGCAAACAGCGCAAAAGATGGGCCAAATAATTGTTTGAGCGTAAGTGTGAAAATGTTAATGCATTTGTATGTATCGTACATAGATGTATACTAAAATTACTCTTTCCTCTTTGCGGGGCAGGTCTTACATGTGGTATGTACAGATTTCACATTCTTTTCACACCAAGCAAATTCAAATTGATTGTTGTGTTGTTATTTGGTAAACATTGACAAAAACAATGGCTGACTGGTTTAGCTGATGTTTAAATTTTGTTGTTGTTTTGCATATCGACGATATTTGTGTTAAAAGTAGATAATGTTTATTTTGTTTTTATTTGTAGTTTTCGGTCTTTTTTTAATGAAGGCGTTAAAGTGCAATTAAAAGTCTTGTTAGCCACTATATAATTATGTTCTGCTATTGGCTTTGTTAATATGGGAGTTTACCACTTCATATATGTAAATATGTGGAAAACACTTAACATTTTTCTTGGAACTATGCTCAATATTTTATCGAATCTGTCTTAAGAGCAGTAAATAGATATGATAATAAATTATTGTGAGGTTATTCAGTGCGACTTATTGGTCTATTGTGCTCTCAGCACCTCGTCCAAACCGAGTTCTCTGATAAAATCAAGAATGGTACTTGGTTTCAGAGAGTGTCATTTTCGTAATCACCGAACCGGCAGAGACTACTAGACCATATACTTAGTTTGTGCATGTGGCTCTTAAGCCTACATTGACCTGTGAGTATGCCTGTTAAAATTCTAAGACTGCTTCTTGGGAGGTTAATCATGGCTTTATATCGCTTTGAGTTGTACTCTCCTATTCGTGCCTATTAGGGCGGGTCGATTTAAAAATCGCTCATTGCTCTGTGAAAATCGTATTCTAGGGATCAAAATAAGAAACTTTGCCGAAGGAACCATACCTCTAAAAGGAATTCTGATGTCCCCCCTTTGGGTCGAACTTTTGGGTAGGGGCAATTTCAATTCTACCTGCTGTGTCTTGTGGTGGCTTAAAAAAAACAACACAATCAATTTTACGATCTGCAATTGTGTCACAGTGATGCCTTGGTTTTAAAAGGCGGTTGTAAAAACGCTAATTTCTAATAATTTTTTTTTAATTTCTTTTCTATTGCTAAGTTAAATTCATTTTTTCATTTACATATGTTCTGACTAAATAAATTTCTAAAGAGAAAAATAAACTCCAAAAAGAAAAAACATAGGCATTTCAAAGTGGGATTTTTCAAAATTTGCCCCTACGACCAAAAGGGGGAGACATCAGAATTCGTTTTAGAGGTATGGTTCCTTCGGCAAAGTTTCTTATTTTGATCCCTAGAATAGGAATTTCACAGAGTAATGGGCGTTTTTTTTTGCCTCCCCACAAATCAACCCGGCCTAGTGCCTATGCCTACCGAATTCCTGGTCGCGCGCCAGTGTTTTTCTATGAGCCACACCTATTTTTCCAGGGCTCCTCCCTTATAGTGTGACCCTTTCGGCCTCTGTGTCCAGGTACCCAAGCTAAACGAATTGTGTTATTGGCCTCTAGACTGTTTAACCTCTCCACGAACTCAAGGACTGTTGATGGTTTACTCTCAACTGAAGTTAATGCTTTGAGTATAGCCTGATTGTCGCAGAGTATATCCCCGCTTTCTCAATTGTGTAGATTTATCTCTGCACTCCGGCTCATGGTGATAACTTCGGCTTAAAATATGCTTGGATATTTTCCGAGTGGTATGAACATTTTGGTTCTGGGGCAGTAGATGCCCACTCCGATGCCCGTCAGTGTCTTCGAGCAATCGGTGCACCATATTAGAGTGTGATCCTTTTGAAACGCTTCAATGCTGAATGCTTCCCACGTAAATTCGTTCAACAGCTCTATTTTTAAATGCTTCTCAAACTTGATAAGTTTAATCGTGTCATCGCTGGGAAGTTGTTTTTTCAGCTTCTCCATATTACGTGACTGTCTTTAGAGCAGGGGCCGTATCGCGTCATACGACCAGTGATCGAAAACAAATTTTTAAGTCGCAATAGCTAATCTGAATAGGGAAATATATCAAGTGGTGGCTACCAATATTCATTAGATCCATAACTTGTTATGATTTTTACGAAACTTTTGACAGTTTCGTATTTATCGTTTGAATGAAATAGCTTTTCAATACGTGATCGTAGAACAGATACATACCCGGTGGTGCACAACTACTACCTACTCTTTCCGTTCCTCGACGTCTTTATGTCTAACTTTCTATCTCCTCTCACTCTAGTTTTCTCATTTCCAGTTCTTCCCAAATACTCTTCCTTCTTCTCAACTGCTTTCATTTTTCTATAGGCCATCCTCCACAACATCCATTTTCATACCACTTATATTTTTCTCCCCTCCTTTCATTCTCTCCCTTTCTTCCTGCGTTACTCTTTCTTTTCCCTTCACTCAATTTTCCTTCCCACGTTCTTTCCTTGTCCTGCTCCCTAATCTTCCTTTCGCCTTTCTGCTTCCCTTTTCTTTTCCATACTCTACGTTTCCCCACTTCCTTACTCTCGTCTCTCTTTCTTCCTTATCTGTAAGTCACATATATCCAAAAAAAACTTTGAGCTTAATTTATTATCTCGCAGATTTATGAATCAAAGACCCTTTTTTGCCCTTGGACGTGATCCTAGCATCGTATAACCAACTTTCTGTCAATCTGAAAAACTGATTAAAAATACACTGAGTTGGGGCTTTATGGCTGGAATCTATAAAGCAATATTTAAATGTTTGTTTTCCCTCCTATGCGTTTCGATGCTTCAGTATCGTCTTCAGGGAGTCTAGGTTTTATATAAAAAGAAAGCAAATGGTTTTTAATTACACATGACCACCAACAATTTTACAATTTTTGAAAAAATGGTTGAATAATCTTGGAGCTCTCGGACACATACTTGAAATTTGTGTACATATTTTTTCCAGTTGTTTATTGGGGTGAGTAGATTTGCCATACAAAACTTCTTGCTGCCAATACCCTCTCACTGGTGAAGAATTCTGGGACCAATAATTAAGACCCATTTTCTTTGCTAATTGCCTACATATAAACAATGAAATATTTGCATATTTAAAATAATTGGAAAACAGTTAATTCCAGCACTTCAAAGGCGGCAAAACAGTGAATCGTAGACTCAAGCAAAAATGTCAACAAGGAAGAGTAATAAAATAAAATATAGGCGAAATACGATGTACACGGCATAGCACACATAGACTCAACTCGGCGAGGAGATGCCAACTACGTTCTGTAGCAATTGAGCAGTTTTGCCAGCTAGCACCAACAAAAATCATAATGGCGTATTAAGCCAATTTTGTTTTGTCAAGCAGCCATTAAATTGCAACATGGGGAAGCACACAAACGCACAATCGGCCAACCAGCCCGGTTCGCAAGTTAGTCGGTCAATGTGATCCAGTCAGCGACTTAACTTAAGCAGTCGCTGTGCTTATTATGCCCCCTCTGATGCGGTTCGCTTTTATATTTGCTTACGCACATTAAACATGAGAGAAGAAGAAATATATCCCAGTTGACATCATCACTGAAATAATCTTCTAGATCCTCTTGAGCATCAATGCATCGAACCGACAACGGCTGTGAGTTGTTGTTTTTGCATATGCAACAAATGTTTCCTGTGTAAGCGATGCTTGTTTCATGATGTTCTTACCTGATGAGCATAGCAGAAGAGAAAAAAAGTTTGCTATACAACAAAAATTACTTGCAAATTTATGCAGTTTGGGATGAAGGACGAAATGGTGCTGGCGGAGAGTGCACATACTTAAAGATAAATTAAAACTTGTTTATCGTGTCGGCGCGTATCTTTAAACGAGGTAAAACGCTGCTGCGATAACGCAAAACAACAGCAAATGACAATAAGAAATAAAATAAAATTGAAGCAATAAATGTTAAGCAAAATATATTGCGGAAGAAGCGGAGTATTGCACATAATATTAAATCCATTGCAATAATTAAAAAATTATGTGCACAAAAAAGGATGTGGATAAGTCGCATTGCTAACGATTTTTCTCTCTTATTGTTGTTGCATTAGCGCTAAATACACTCTTTCAAGATTTTAGGAAAGTGTTATCAATACGGATAGTCCTTTGCCAGATTTTGCTCCATATCCATATCCAGATAAGAGATCTGATCCAACCAACCTTAAGGAAATCAATGTAGTGGTAATGTGCCATACCGTAACAACCAAGCCATAATCATTGGTTTCTGGTTTTGCGCCGTATACACAACCTATAAATACAGAAAAAACCGCTCCTAACGGACCCCACTACTGAGTGGACACCTGGCCCCGTTTTTTATGCACCAAGTTTTAGGTTTAATTTTTAGAACAAATTGCTCTCTGTTAGGCGGACACTCTCTTGGTCGGACGCGATCAGTCTTCTCTATATAGTAAATGTGAAAGTCTGTATAGGGTCGAAGCCAGGGGCCAGTGCACGGTACGATTTGCTTGAAATTCTGTATTTGGGTAATTACGTGACTAGCTCATTATTTGAGAAACTTTTCTTTTCGGAAAATGGATCAGGAACCGACCTATTCCAAAAAATCGAGTTTATGGTGAGATTCTCGTAAAATTCGTTAAAAGTGTACCTCTTTGACAATGAAAATATTTGAGAAACTTTTCATTCCGGGAAGTTGGCCAGGGGCCGACCTATCTTAATATTTATATTTCTTCTGTTCGTGTGTTTGTGACTGAACTCCTTCTAAACGACTGGACTGATTTTGATGGAATTTTGCCTCTGCCTTATATTTCCGGAAAAAAAACAATATTTGTTTTGCGGTTTGCTTGAAATTTGGTACAGGTGAACTTCCTTATTATTTGGGAAACTTTTATTTTCGGAAATTGGGTTAGGGACCGGCCTATGCGAAGCTGATTAATTAGGCCATTTGCATAAAATTTAATACAGGAGTTCCTCTTCGACAAGCTTAATATCTGTGCTTTTTTCTTTCTAGCGAAAGGACCAAGGTTCATGCAATTTGTTTGAAACTTGTTATTTAGGCAGCCTTTCAAAAAGGTTACCCCTATATATAAAAACTAGTGCAAAATCAGTTGGTAACTTTTTAACTCAAGATTTCCCATTTCTTAGATATATACCAAAATAAGGGTCTGGGTTCTATTGTGTTTTCGCAATATAGGTAACAAATTGGATGGCGAAGGAGATAAAGAAAGGGAGTTATACGAAAAGCCTTAGAAAAAAAAAGAAAATAAGTGATAGGAGTCGAAATTGGAGATGAAGAGAGAGAGAGAGAAAGGGAAGAGGGAGATAATAGAGAGAGGGTAAGGATAAAGTCGGGGTAGGAAAGTAGGAAATGGAAGAAGAATGGAGAAAGTGCTTGGGGAAAAAGAAAAGAGAGGAATCAAGAGAAGGGGAGTGGATGAAGAAAAATGGAGGGTTGATAAAA
Source organism: Eurosta solidaginis (assembly GCA_029619165.1). Classification (NCBI taxonomy): domain Eukaryota; kingdom Metazoa; phylum Arthropoda; class Insecta; order Diptera; family Tephritidae; genus Eurosta; species Eurosta solidaginis. Next base: position 15,658 of record JARSSU010008154.1, read on the forward strand.
GAAAGTGGGTATGGAGGACAGAAAAATCGAGAAAGGATAGAATAGGGAGAGGTAGGAAGATAAAAGCTAAAATGCTTCTGTTTACTAGGAGAGTAGATACATTGCAGAGAGGAATATTATCGGGAAAGAGACAGTCGCGAGCAGGGCGAAATCTGCTGGGTACTCTAGTTTGCTATAAAATGGGACTAAAGCCCTCAACTGACACAAAACTCTTATCGGCGGACAATAAGACTTATTTTCATAACAAATCAATCAAAAACCTCTCTTGCACGGACGCGAACTGCTCGTAAGCAGACAAAGTGAGAGAATGGATACCAATTTATACGTTTGAAAAACGTCGTACTGGTTGCAAACATATGTATTTGCCAAATGAAAGGTCAGACTTCCAGATTGCTTAAAGTAAGGTTAGATTGAACTGATCGGTCTTTTAGGACTTCACATGAACTGAATGTGTCCATAGAGTTACCAAAAATGTATTCGACGATCAAACTGAAAAACCCTCCCAAGAAGGTTTCTACACCTGAAAATTTGATTTGGCATGATATTTGACACCTTACAGTCCTACGATTTATTTCACAACTTTGATATTTATTTGATCATGTACAGCTACTGTCTTCTTTCACAGTTCATCCGCCCTTTCTTGCTGCAGCTCGCACTTCCTACATCTCCTGTTACCAACGAGCCCTTACTTATAAGCATGCGACGCCAGAAGGCAGTGTCCAGTTAGAATACCCATCGTGAGCCTTGAGTCTTACCTCTTTAAAGATATGAGCAACTTTGTTAGTCTAAACGCCGTAGGATATGCATATGATCTTAGAAATTTTGCAGCTCCGCACTTCTGTTTACGCCTTTCCTGCTTGATGGATCATATGCAACTTCTGCTTCCTTTTGATTTCCCCCAAACGGATTGACACGTCAACCATCTGTTCATTGAGTGCTGCACCCTCCTTCGCCAACTCATCAGCCTTTTCGTTACCTTATATACCTTTATGTCCGGGAATCCAGTATAGATGTGTGGTCCGGCCTATATGGCGCTATACTGCTTTGGCCAAATGGTATGCACTCAAGCTGGCCCGCGGCCAGTACAGTTTCTAGCACTATCATTTTGGCCATTAAGTCTGCCGGTGGGATGTGTAGAATGGCATACAATGCTGCTGTAGCGGTAGTTTTCAGGGCTCCCGTTATGCTTGTCAATAATAATCTACACATCCCCTCAAGTTTTTTGGTAAACGTACATTTTTGTGTGGCTGTCTGCCAAAGTAGGACCCCATAGTAAAGCAAAGCACTTGAAAATTGCCAGCAGATACCTAATGTGTGAGTTTGGGCGATAAGCCCCACGCCAACCCAGCTCTGGCATGCATACAGTACCACGGAGGGTTTCTTCCCTCTCTCTTCCACGTGGAATTTCCACGACAACTTGTTATCATATTAGGGAGACCATAACACTAGATCGAATGCTCAGGGCAAAGGCAGGCGGAATTCTTGATACTCTCAGTAAAGACCCAAACTCATTAATCTGAGCAGAGCGGACTCTCACTGGGTATTATACGGCAGACTGTAATCTACGATATCGCGCATTATCGTCGGGGTAAGTAACTACAGGAAACTACAAGAGAAGCAAAGTCATTATTCACGTGATCTTTTCAACTTCTTCGGGAACTCTAGAACGATAACTCGTGTGCCCTTGAATGCCACATGTCAGTCTGTTTTAAGAATGATACCTTTTAAAGCCCACTTGCACAATGGCACCTGACCCCTCTCATGTTCAACTCATACATTTTTAATGAATTGATTTTATGCTAAGAAACACTTGTCGTTCTGCCAGTGGGCCAAAGAAAGTTGAACAAATAAATCAAAGGTGCGATTTATCTCCGAGGAGATTAGTTCGAGCTTTTCTTTCAATTTGCGTCGTGCTCCTTTTTGGTATTTTCTATAAATTTGGTGGACGTGACTTAAACGTTTTATGCAGACTCCGAGCGGAATCTCAAGGTAGCAGAATTTTTCGCTGAGAAGATTTCTATGAAGAAAAAAAAACACTCGGCGCGTTTGTGAAACCAATGCCGAGGGGAGACTCCGCATAGAAACGTTTTTTCTAATTAAAAAAACTTTTTAGAAAGATTTTTATGTTGCTTTTCCAGGGCCTTTACCCAGGACAATCAGTGAGGTAAGCAAGTACGCTGCCACCGCACCTCGGTGCCTGATTATTCCTTTTACATGGCCGGCGCGTTTAATTTTTATTCGCCGAACTATGTAGAAGCTACATAAGTAAGCACCAAAATCTGTCTCAAGTTACTTACTTACTTACTTAATTGGCGCTTAACCGTCTAAACGGTTATGGCCGTCCAACAAGGCGCGCCAGTCGCTCCTTCGCTCCGCCAACCGGCGCCAATTGGTCACACCAAGGGAGTTTAAATCGTTTTCCACCTGGTCCTTCCAACGGAGTGGGGGCCGCCCTCTACCTCTGCTTCCATAGGCGGGTTCCGATAGAAACACTTTCTTGGCCGGAGCATCATCTTTCATTCGCATAACATGGCCTAGCCAGCGCAGCCGCTGCGTTTTAATTCGCTGGACTATGTTGATGTCTGCGTATAGCTCGTACAGCTCATCATTAAATCTTCTTCGGTACTCGCCATCGCCAACGCGTAGAGGTCCATAAATCTTTCGAAGAACTTTTCTCTCGAACACTCCCAAAGCCGCTTCATCTGCTGTTGTCATGGTCCATGCTTCTGCCCCATATAGCAGGGACGGGTACGATAAGTGACTTGTAGAGTATGATTTTCGTTCGCCGAGAGAGGACTTTACTTTTCAATTGCCTACATAGTCCAAAGTAGCATTTATTGGCAAGATTGATTCTTCGCTGGATTTCAGTGCTGATGTTGTTGCTAGTGTTGATGCTGGTTCCCAAATAAACGAAGTCTTTTACTATTTCGAAATTATGGCTGCCAACAGTAGCGTGGTTGCCAAGGCGCGTATGCGCTGACTCTTTGCTCGATGACAGCAGGTACTTCGTTTTGTCCTCATTCACCATCAAACCCATCTCTACCGCTTCTTTTTCCAGTTTGGAGTAAGCAGAACTAACAGCGCGGGTGTTTAGGCCGATGATATCAATGTCATCAGCATATGCCAGTAATTGCACGCTTTTATAGTATATTGTTCCAGTGCGGTTAAGTTCTGCAGCTAGTATAATTTTCTCCAGCATCAAATTAAAGAAATCGCACGATAGGGGGTCACCCTGTCTGAAACCTCGTTTAGTTTCGAACGGCTCGGAGAGGTCCTTCCTAATTCTGACTGTGCTGATGGTGTTGCTCAACGTCATTTTGCACAGCCGTAAAAGTTTTGCGGGGAAACCAAATTCAGATATAGCGGCATATAGGCAGCTCCTTTTCGTGCTGTCGAAGGCGGCTTTAAAGTCGAAGAAGAGGTGATCTGTGTCGATTCTCTTTTCACGGGTTTTTTCCAAGACTTGGCGCATTGTGAAAATCTGGTCGATGGTAGATTTACCAGGTCTGAAGCCGCACTGATAAGGTCCAAACAGCCGGTTCACTGTGGGCTTCATCTTTCGCACAATACACAAGTTAGGCAGTGAAATAGTTGGCTGTGTCAGGTGTGCATTTGGAGTTTTTCGGATTAACATTTACATATTAGTAGAAACAAATCAAGAATGTTATAGCAACGTCCTACCTCTCTACATTGTACACATGCATATCGGTGACTTACAACATACGACGATAATGCTAAGCAACAAACAACTCAAATAATTGCATTTTAGCGGCGACAATTAAGCCACTCCTTGATGTTATAAAACAAACACAACTTACCGGTGTTGCACCACAAACAACATTCATGCCAATGCAACAGTCCCCCACACACTGCCAAACCTTCTAGTCACTCCACAACGCTGTACGTCTCTCCTTCTTCCCTCCTCATGCGACTGCAGCACCTTTCTGAATTCAAAGCTAAGTTACGTTGTCGTTGAAGTCATTAAATTGTTGTTGTGCGATAATTTTCGCAGTTGCTGTTATTGTTGTTGCTGCTAAAGACAACTTGCCGTACTTGTGCTCTCGAAGCGATTAAGCAGCGGCTAAACATGGAAAATTGTTGTAATTATAGACGACTTATCGAGCAGCAGATACGAGCGGCACGCCACAACAAACCCCAAGTCGACAATAAATGCCTTACATGTCGGCTTTAAGTTGATGCAGCAAGGTTTTTAGGTGGCAAATTGGGCGGTGCGGCGCAGTGCAGTTAAGCTATCAAATTGCAATGAATTGAATGGACTTTTGATTTTGCTGCACAACGCTTTGCTATCGTTGAACGCCAACTTGTTGCACCATCATCAGGCTCAACATCATTTCGTATATCAGCAGCAACATGGACAACATGTCGGCAACAATTTCTTACTTGCGTGTGCAACAACAATAACATCGTGTTACCTTATACTTGAACAGAAACATACATTAGAAACAAACATCCCATACAGTTTAGGCATGTAATAGAGCGACAACAACAAAAACAACACTAAAATCTTAACAAAAAAATATTTGTAAAGCATGACTACCTTAATGGTTGTTGGTATTGGTGTTGTGCATGCTGCTGTTATGCTGATATTGCATGTTGCAAATGGTTTTATTTTGTTGTTGTTGTTGTTTTTCTTTGGTTGTGATATTGTAGTAAAAATTTATCGCATTCCGGTCTGTTTAGCTTGTTCGGGTGATGCGTTTTGGCAGAAATAAGCAAGCGAGCTTTTGCTGCAACAATAATAGCAACAAATACGTTCTTCATGTAGAAGCGCTAGCTACTATGACAACAACAACAGCAGCAGCAAGAATAGTATATGCTTTGCTGTTCTTGTTGTTGTTTTTGGTGCATGTAATATCTGTTGCCTTGCAAATGCTTCACTGCGCTTTGCCATTCACTGGCCACCGCCATTACCTTTTACTCACATACACGCATATACATACAGTGCACTCTCGATTAAGCGGACATCTGAGAGACTAACCAAAAAAATTGGAAACTCACCGTCTAGAAGAGGTTTTTATTGAACAGAAAGTTAACACTAACTGTTTTTTCCCAATAAGATTGCATGGAAAAGCGTAGCGTGCTCTGCGTACTACACCGAAGGTCCAGGATTTAAGTCCCGGACAAGCAACATCGAGTATAGTAAAAAAGGTTTTTATTTAGAAAAAAGTTTTTTTTAGTGTGGTCGTTCCTGTTTGGCAAACTCTCCGAGTGTATTTCTGGCATATAAAGCATCTCAGTGAAAATCCATCTGCTTTCATTCATAAGAAAAATCAAAATGGTGTACAATGCCTATTGAGAAGCTCGGCCTCAAAATCTGCCCGTAGCCACAGCCAACAATGTAAATAGCTCCACGCAATGAACACCAGTGTTATCTTCTACCACATATGCTTACGTCCGCTGCTTCAAAGTCTCCACGTTTCATGAAATTATCACACCCCGGGGACGATCTTCTGAGGTAAACATAGAAGTCGCTCAACAAAAACTCAGAAAGTAGAGAAAGGAAATTCTGAACAAACATCTGATTTAAGTGGCCTGAGAACACAGCCGTATGTAGAACACAAACAGGTCCTCAGTGATATCCACAAAAAAGTCTTCGGACCTCTATGCCCACTGTAACAGGTTGAACTCTTACCCATCCAGAATCAACCCCGATATCCATAATATATGTATATCCTGCTTGCAACGTGTCCCCCCAATACCTCTATCACCCCTCTCTCTCTCTGGTCCACCCCTGTTGAAACTGCAAGCTTCCTTTGACTACGTTAGGAGATATTGATGACATTATGTATATGGTCGTGCCTGTTTTATCGGGCGAAGCACTGATACAGCAGCACCAAAATCTCGACCATGTTTTAGTAATAAAACCCCCTGCGCGGAGAACGCCAACTAGTGCAGCGAATATATGGAAGTACCAGTAAGAAGTAATTCACATATTACTAGAGATGCTAATGATGGCCGAATGTTGATCTCTCTATACTCATCAAGAAAAACAAACGTAGCAGATCGGATGATCTCAACAGCCAGACCTGATGACCGGGCTTCTCCAACCCATATAGGCCGATTAAATATTCAAGTATTCTCTTAGATATTTTATGCGATGTTGAGAACAGAGGAGACAATTTGATCAGGAGTACCATCATACCAAGCCACAAAATGAGTGATACAAATAAACGACCACTGTATTACTTTATATAAAATAAGCAGAATCATCAATAACTCTCTTTAAAAATATCCAAAAAGGGTCTCTATTGCGAAGATATGACTGAAGTTATTTTCGCAAATTAAGCACATCTACGTCCTGAAAGTAGCGCTGCGTGAATTGTCATCATTCTTTCGTTGGCGCTTAGCCGCTTAAGCGATTTCGGGGGTTGGGTAACAAGTCACGCCGGCTATTCCTGTTTCGCTTCCAGTGCTTTCAATTCCCGGTGCAGATAGCAATACTTTCTGGGTCGAAGTGTCTTCTTCCAGTCGCATGACATGACCTATTCAGAGAGCCCTTAAGGCTTTAAATCGTTGCGCTATGCCCATTTCTGCGGAAAGCTGATACAGCTTATCAGTAACCCTCCACCGATATATACCGTTTGCATTACAGACAGGACCATTAATATTCTTGATAACTTTTATGACGTATACTCCAAGAGCTATCCCATCTTGACACCGTCTATCTTCCGCACCCAAATAAAGAGTTATACAATGCGATTTTGATTACTTGAGACAGGACTTTTTCTCAGCCCAGAGTCCGTTGGTTTTTGAGCTGATATTGTTAATGCTGCTTTCCAGATAGATGAATCGAACAGCCGTCAACTGTGATGTGGCTACAAGGCGCGAATGGGATGACTTAAGACTTATTAAACTTTTTGGTTTTATTTTAAAACCAGAAGTGTCTACAAGTTTAAACTTTTAACTTTTTAAACTTTTTGAGTTTCGTTTTAAAAGAATTTGAGATTTCGATTTTAAAATGAAATTTAAGATTAAAATTTAAACCACAGTAGTAATGTGAGAAGTTTCGAATTTTGAGAATTGAATTGAGAGAATTCGAATTATGTTAAAAAAGGTTGACGGCTGAAGGTTGTTTAAACCTATGAATGGTTTTAAATACAGCTTACGATTTTTCGAATTTGTTTGGGAAGAAATTTCTCGCGAGCATTGGCTTTTCGCGAGATTCTGCAATCTCGTAATACTCATAAGACCTTCAATTTAATCCATTCGGGAGCAAAAGTAAGAATTTCGGGAAGAAGTCGTAAGCTACATATATAGAGCGACTCCAATGAATATCGAAAAGCTTCGAAGTTCAAGAATCTCATGAGAAGCAGAGTACTCGAGTACCGAAATTCGCTGTTGTGTTCGAGAAGAAATCGTAAGGTCTATACATAATACTGGCAATTGCAGCGATGAGGGAGGCGAACACAGTTCCTAAATATCACACTAAAAAAAGAGACTGGTAAAATCAACCGAAATACGGATCAATTCAACCGAAATTTCTGTCAATTTTTATCCATCGCAACAAGATGTTGAATCAACTGCGTACAAATCGTTGATTCGTAATTGACCGTTTTAGTAGTCAAATGAACAAAAAAAGTTGTTGCGACAGCTTTGTACGAAAGTACCAATGTTGCGGCATTTGCAAGGCAGATGAGTTTTCACTGAGATCTTTTCATGGTAGAAATACACTCGAGTGCTTGCCGAACAGTGCCGAGGGGCGACCCCGCATAGGAAAATTTTCTTCTAATTGAAAAACCGTATTTCTAAAATTTTTATGTGGCTTTTGCCCGTGGTGTGACCCAGGGTCTTCGGTGTGGTAGGCGGAGCACGCTACCATCACACCACGGCGGCCGCCATATACATACGTAAATATGTGCATACATATAGTACACAGCATACATAAGTACAAAGTATAGAGCGCAGTGATCGTAAAATTCTCTTTGAAATTTGCTCATGTATTGACTGTTGATCGCTGTTGAAATGACCAGTGAGATCAGTTGTGTTAACAAAAAAATCAGTTAGATTGATTAGGGAATCTGTCAATTTTACAGAATTTTGTTAACTTAAGAGCGACAATTTCTCTTCTGTTGAAATGACTAAACTAATTTGTTCTCTTGACAAAGAACTCGGTCGAGTTAGTTCGATCAATTTCACCGAATCTCCGTTAAGTCAAGAACAACAGATCCAATTTGTTGATTTTACTAGCACTATTTCTTTCAGTGCACGACGGTTTATACAAGGTGCCACTGTACATATGTGAGATGTCCCCTTTAGGAGAGTGTTCACCGTACTATTTATGTGAAAATATGTAAACCATTGCCCAGCTCGCTTACTATTTGCTGTATATTTTTGCCAGAATTATAAATTGATTCACTGCTCAACGCAAAGACAATTTGAAGTGAAATGGCAATACTATCATCCGCCTTATCTCAAAAACAGTAATGGTCACCAAAGCTTGTTTACGATTCGAAGTCGAAATCGAGCAACGAGATGATGCGGTCACATAAATGTGTGCAATCTTCAGTTGTTCAAATGTTTGTGTGTTATGTTTTTTTTTCAAGTGTAAGAGTGCGTGTGATGTGATGATATTTGTTGACAAATGCTATGAAATGCTGCCGCTTCGTGTTGCAATTACAAGCGTCGATTGTCCATTGCTGCAGACGTACTGATATGAAATTGTCTCATACGTGTCGCCTGTTATTAGACATTTTTACGAGCAATTTATATCTTCGAATATGTTGATTGCTAATAAAGGTGTTTGGCATTGAGGATATCAAATTTGGTTTACACATTTTCATTTAAGAAGCTTTTTATTAGTTTTGCATATGAGTTGTTGGTCTGTTGTCGGAGTGTTATAAACTTGCTATCGATAGCAGAGGTTATAGAAAAAGTTGTTGATAAAAAAAATGTTGGATATGGTACCAAAAAGTTATTGATAAGTTATCGAATATTTATCGATTTATTAAAAAAAATAAAAGATTATTTATGGAAAAGTTATCGATATGTTATCAAAAAGTTACCAATTTGTTATTAAATACTATCGATTTGTTATCGAAAGTTTATCGATTTGTTGTCGGACTTCCTATCGGCGTGTTATCGAAAATTAATTTATTAATTTTCCTAAAGTTATCGACTTTTTATCGAAAGGTTATCGATTTTTACTCCGATAATTAGCAGATTTTTATTGGTTATGGGTTTGTTATCGGCGACTCATCGGTTTGTTCATCATCATCATTAATAGGCGCTTAGCCGCCTAAACGATTTTGGCCGTTTGCTAACAGGTCACGCCAGCTTCGCGATAACTGAAGCCAATTGTTAGCACCAAGGGAGTTCAAGTCTTCTTCCACCTGCCTCTACCAACTCAGTGGAGGCCTCCCCTTTCCTCTGCTTCTAAACTGCGGTGTCGACTGAAATACTTTCTTGGCCGGAGCATCTTCGTCCATGCGCATTACATGACCTAGCCAGCGAAGCTTTTGGGTTTTTATTCGCTGCACTAACGTCATATCTGCATAAAGCTTATACAGCTCGTCATTACACCTCCTTCGATACTCGCCGTCAGCATCACGGAGAGGACCATACATCTTCAGGAGAACTTTTCTGTTGAGCACTCCAGAGCCTTCTCATCTTCTGTCGACACCTTCCATGATTCCGAGCCATACATCAGAACAGGTATGATGAACGTTTTGTAGAGCGTGATTTTTGTTCGTTGGGGGAGGACTGCACTTTTAATTGCCTACTCAGTCCAAAGTAGCACTTTTTGGCAAGAGTTATTCCCCGTTTGATTTTTAAGCTGACAACAGTTTTCAGGTTACTGCTGGCTCCCAAATAGACGAATTCTTTCACAGTCTCGAATTAATATCCGTCAACAGTGACGTGGCTGTCAAGGGGCGTGTGCGCCGATTCTTTTTTGGATCACAGCAAGTACAAGTCATTTACCGCAAGTCATTTCAGCGAAGGCAGAACTTACAGCGCGTTTGTTCAGGCGTATAATATCAACCTCTAGTTAACATAAAAAACTAGTTTCTTGCACGAGAACTTGGTTCTCGTGATTTTATATAACTTTCATGAAAATGAAATGGTATATTAATTTCGTCACGAAACCGAAAATTGTAAGTCCTTAAAGGAAAATAGATAGAGCCACCATTAAGTATACCGAAATAATCAGGTTGAAGAGCTGAGTTGATTTAGCCATGTCCGTCTGTCCGTCTGTCTGTTTGTATGCAAACTAGTCCCTCAATTTTTGAGATATCTTGATAAAATTTGGTGAGCGGGTGTATTTGGGTGTCCGATTAGACATTTGCCGGAACCGACCGGATCGGACCACTATAGCATATATCCTCCATACAACCGATTTTTCAGAAAAAGAGGATTTTTGTAATATCTTACCCAATTTAACAGATTGAAGCTTCAAACTTCACCATATACTTTCGTATATTGCACATATTGTTGCCTGAAAAAATTTATGAGATCGGTCGTATATATAGTATATATCCCCACAACCGATTGTTCAGATAAGGAACTTTTCGTAATTACTGCCCTATTTTAAGAGCTAGAGGCTTCAAATTTCAACGAATGCTTACGTATATAGCATATATTGTTGTCTAAAAAAATCATAAAGATCGGTGGTATCTATAGTATATATATGGTGGTATATATAGTATATATATATAGTATATATATATATATTTTTCGCAAATTTTAGCCCCATTTTAACAGCTAGAAGCTTCAAATTTCACCGAATACTTACGTATGTAGCATTTATTGTTGTCTGAGAAAATCATAGATACCGGTGGTATATATAGTATATATCCCATACAACCGATTGTTCAGATAAGAAACTTTGCGCAATTTCTGCCCCTTTTTAACAGCTAGACGCTTCAAATTTCACCATATGCTTACATATATAGCATATATTGTTGTCTGAAAAAATCATAGAGATCGGTGGTATATATATTATATACCCCATATAAACTCTAATTTTTGCCCCCTTTTTACGGCTAGAAGCTTCAAAATTCTTCAAATTTCATCAAATAGTTACGTTTACGTCACATATTGTTGAAATACGTGATTCGTAGTCATAGTTTTTACACGCAGACCACAAAATACCTGAAACTTTGCATCCTCACACAAAGTACCTACCTGTTTTTATACCTTTCATGAAAATGAAATGGTATATTAATTTCGTCACGAAACCGAAAATTGTAAGTCCTTAAAGGAAAATAGATAAACCCACCATTAAGTATACCGAAATAATCAGGTTGAAGAGCTGAGTATATTTAGCCATGTCCGTCTGTCCGTCTGTCCATCTGTCCGTCTGTCTGTTTGTATGCAAACTAGTCCCTCAATTTTTGAGATATCTTGATAAAATTTGGTGAGCGGGTGTATTTGCGTGTCCGATTAGACATTTGTCGGAACCGACCGGATCGGATCACTATAGCCTATATCCTCCATACAACCGATTTTTCAGAAAAAGAGGATTTTTGTAATATCTTACACAATTTAACAGATTGAAGCTTCAAACTTCACCATATACTTTCGTATATTGCACATATTGTTGCCTGAAAAAATTTATGAGATCGGTCGTATATATAGTATATATCCCTCACAACCGATTGTTCAGATAAGGAACTTTTCGTAATTACTGCCCTATTTAAAGAGCTAGAGGCTTCAAATTTCAACGAATGCTTACGTATATAGCATATATTGCTGTCTAAAAAAATCATAAAGATCGGTGGTATATATAGTATATATATGGTGGTATATATAGTATATATATATAGTATATATATATTTTCGCATATTTTAGCCCCATTTTAACAGCTATAAGCTTCAAATTTCACTGATTTCTTACGTATTTAGCATATATTGTTGTCTGAAAAAATCATAGAGAACGGTCATATATATATTATATATTTCATATAAACTGTCATTTTGACCCCTTTTTTACGGCTAGAAGCTTTAAAATTCATCAAATTTTATCAAATAGTTACGTTTACGTCATATATTGTTGAAATACGTGATTCGTAGTCATAGTTTTTACACGCAGACCACAAAAAACCTGAAACTTTGCATCCTCACACAAAGTACCTACCTGTTTTTATTTTATATTTATCTTAAAAATCGTTAAGGTATGTAGATCTGTTCATTATATATTTCTTATCTTATAGGTCAGATTATTCGGAGATTACGAACGGGATAAGATTATTGTTCAGCCCCATTCATGAAAGGTATGAAGTTTCGGCACAGCCGAAGACAGTCCCGTTCTTACTTGTTTTTATATGAAAACTGTGCATATTGTCAAAAATTTGAAATCTCTTGTCTTACAAACCTGCAGCTTTTAAAGATCACACGATCTCATTTATAATGTCAACTCGAAGTGCGAGTACATAATTCAAATCTGCTTAATCCCACTTTTCTCGTCAGTATATTTTGTATGCGAAAGCAAATAATGGTTAACAATGTTTATTTGTTTAAAATTTCATTTTCACACGAAATTAATAACTTCTCTTAAAAATGTTTACCAAATATTTATAATCAATGTTTTTTTTTCGGAAGAGACACACTAATGACAAATGCTGATGGAGATGTGCTTCTAGAAATATTTGTTGGCAGACACATTAACAAAAGAAAACATATCAGATTTGTACAAACTTAACTCATTGGCTTAATAATGGCACATATATGAGACAAAAACCGAATAAACCTGGAATTGTATATTTGTCTTGATGTTGTTTGTTTGGTTTTGTATGTCAAGCTGTTGACAGTCACAGTGCAAGCCTTTTTACAAATGTGTGTATCTTCTATTGAGCGTCCGAAGACACCGTGTAGGAAAGCTGTGGGTTACAGATTGCAAATTTTCTATTGAGACCTACTTATTGATGAATAACGCAATCTGCGATGGCTGATCAGAATTGACCACCCTTCCACTTTTCGAAATATATGTGTACTATATATGCTCCCAATGAGCGGGGTGGGGAGAACCGTTTTTTCACCAAATATTTTATTTTCTTTGGTAGCTCATTTACTTATTATAAAGTTACAACTCACCGGAAGAAGTAGTTCACCAAATGTTAAGGGTTGCATATGGATGGACCGCATATTGTAAGTAAACTCCCTTCTCAGTAGTTATAAAGCCCATCTGAAATTGGTGGCTAAGCTGAGTTTGCAGCTAAAAAGTTTTCTTAGAGGGGACTAGTGCAGAAATGAAGACATATGTAGATTGGATGTTTATTCATGCTCATATGCTGTTTTTCTTGGTAACTATAGTCATTTCCATCAACACCACTAATGAAATTTATTTAATAAATATTTTATGTATAACCATCCCAAATTAACAAATGCCTGTCTGAAAGTGCCAAAAGAATTGTCAATCAAACTGATTTTGAAGTATAGTATAGAGCTCGCACTGAACGCTGAACGAAGCTGATTAAATAGCAGTTAGCCGATTCCCAGCTTACCTTAGATGGCAGGTCCGAGTGGTCATACAAATCCTTTTCGCATCAAACGGGCTAGTTATATCCGACGAAAGACTACAATATTCTATGAGGAGTATTTTCGCGGTTACTTACTGAGAGCAATTTCAAGCATACTAGGTTTACTCAACATGTAAGACAACGGCATTCCCTCGTTGATTTCGACTTTAAGGGAATGTGAGGCCGAAAACCGCGTCTGCAAAGAACGAGCGGCAACATCTTTTCAATCCGTCAAGAACTAGAAAATTGTGTATTAGTAAGGATGTGATCCTTTTTTTCGTTGCAAAGTGATAAGCCTCCTGACTTTGTACTTTCACCAGAAAGTGATTGATTGTGTTTCTGCTAATTGGAAAATTGCTTTGCCCTATCCATAAGAAAAGCGGTAAAACAAACAGCTGCAATTATCGCAGAACCACTGCGAAGGCCCTAGATTCACTATCAGCGAGCAGACTGGAGCTATCAGTGTAACTACACAACTTTCATGTACCCTCGCACCTTGAAGAAGCATATCTATACAACATTCTGACACTCACCACACCGAATTTCTAATTTTGAAGAACGTACCGTTAGCATAAGAAGAAGATGTATATAGCACCTAATTTGATTTTGATTTAACTTTTTTACGAACATATTGGTTTTGTGTGTGCTGGCTCGAGGTCAATATATATCTATTATATAAAATTCTTCTGTCACGGTTTTAGAGGCTGAACTCCTCCAAAAGAGTCTAGTACAGGAGGAAGGGCGTAAAGGACGGTTGGTCATAGGCGCGGATGCAAATGCGCACCACAATGCGTGGGGAGGAGCAGATACGAACGAGAGAGGCGAATCTCTATTTTGTTGCATCCTGCAAACCAATTTGCAGATAGCCAACAGGGGAAATATCCCTTAATAAATTGGTCCAACATCCAGCAATGTTCTGGATATTACATTGAGCTCCGAGCGTGATATATTAAGGTATGATTGGATGGTTCCTGAAAGACTATCCTTCTCCGACCATGTGTATATCAGCTTCAGCATCCCCCTAAAGAGGGTATAGAAGGGAGGAACCTTTAGAAACCCTAGGTCAACGAACTGAACTAAATTCCAGAAACAGGTAGAAACAACACTGGGACAACCCAAAGAGGTTGCCAATGTGGAGGAACTGGAGGAGTCCAACGAATTCCTAACAGGGACGCTTATGACTGCGTATAACAGAGCTTGCCCTCTAAGAATATTCAGAGGAAAAGCAAAGCCGCCATGGTGGAGCAATGAGCTGAGTCTTGTAAGAAGACAGGTAAAAGAAATGTTTAAGCTCGCAGAGACCGCGGAAAATGAAGAGTGTCGGGACGGGTACAGGGATCTACTGAGGATCTACAAGCGTGGAATTACCAGGGCGAAGAGAAACTCATGGAAAAGTTTTCTGTACGGACATAGAGAGCTCCAGCGAAACAGCACGTTTGAAAAAAGTCCTAGCAAGGGGAAACATAGTCCTGGGACTAATAAAGAAAGAGAACGGGGAATGAGGAATCCCCTGAGGTGCTTTTCGACGCACATTTCCCATGGGAGACGGTTTAGAAGAGCCAGCAGACATTACTCACACTTCTATCACGGAGCGGGTAGTGCCGGGCTTGGTGACCGATACCAAGATCGAATGGGCAGTGAAAACGTTTTCTAAGCTTAAATCGCTGAGGCCAGATAGTATATTCCCGGCCATGCTACAAGTTTTAAGTAGGGTGGTCCTGGAGTGGCTTGAAATAATATTCGATGGGTGCATAAGACTAAATAATGTGCCGCACTCTTGGAGAACTGCTCGGGTAGCTTTCCTACCAATGGCGGGGGAGATCGGTCACGTGTATCCCAAAGACTATAGACCCATTAGTTTAAAATCATTTCTGCTCAAAACCTTTGAGAGGCTGATAGATGTGTACACAAAGTCCAACGTGGATGAAAAGCTGCTCTCCACAACACAGCATGCGTACACCAAAGGCAAGTCGGTAGACACCTCATTGCATAGGGTGGTAATAAGCATAGAGAAATCCCTGGAATATAAGGAATATGCTCTAAGAGTCTTCTAAATGGGCGATTATGGATGGTCTTAATTACATTAAAGACCATCCAGCCTTAACCAGATGGATTGGCTGCATGTTTGTCATAAGTGGAAAGTGCCTTCCAACGATTAGTTCTTTGATGGGCGCTTCGGTATATTCATGCCTGGACATCTTATGTCGGGTTGAAAGTCACCCGGAGAAGATGGATATGGTCTTATTTACAATGAGGTACAAGGTCCCAAATTGGACCAGGTCCTAACTTAGGGAAAATCTTGCAAAAAATATCTAGGAATAAACCTAGACAGTAAGCTGTCATGGAAGCTCAACGTGGAGGAGAGAGTGAAGAAGGCTTCAACAGCACTTTATGCATGTAAAAGAATGCTGGGGTGTACGTGGGGCTTATCGCCCTCTATTTCTCATTGGGTTTTTACAGCGATTGTAAGCCTTATTCTATACTATGGAGTTCTTGTTTGGTAGAAACCACACAAAAAACAACATACCTCAAAAACTTAGAGGGGTATGCAGACTATAAATGCTTAACATTACGGGAGCTCTGAAAACAACCCCGACGGCTGCACTGTGTGCCATTCTGCACATTCCACCTGTAGACCTGATAGCAAAGAACATAGCATTAACAACTGCAACCAGGCTCCGTGCCTCGCGGCAGATTGAGCACCGACCAGACGGCCATAGTAGTATAACGTCATCAATCACAAGACGAACAGACTACCTGACGAGGCGATACATGTGTACAGAGATGGTACAAAGTAGTGGAAGGAGTAGGGTCTGCGGTGTACTGTGCTGATCCGGAAATAAACAGATCCTACAGGCTGCCGGATTACTGTAGCGTTTTCCAAGCGAAAATATTAGCCGTAACCAAAGCAGTAGAAACCCTCGAAGAGAATAGCTTAAGCTGCAACCGTGTTAACTTTTATAGTGACAGTCAAGCAGCAATTAAGGCAATAATCTCGCATAGCACAACATCTAAATGCGTGTTAGAGTGTGAGCAGTCTCTGGAGAGAATAGGGACAGGGAGAAGCATACATCTATATTGGGTCCCAGGGCATATGAAAATATATGCGATGCTGCAAAAAGGGCGCATCCCTTGAAGGTTGCTCCGTAGACGTCCCAATTAGACTCGGCGAGATTAAGCGAAGGCGAGAAGTGCACGTGATCGACCAAGCGGGAAAGGCGTGGGTTCAAGCGCGGGGCGGTAAAGTGTCGAAGATTATGTGTAGCTCTGACAACCTTAGACTAACAAGTTTCTTCTATCATTCAAAATAGAGGACTGTAGGCTGATGACGGGTATCCTGACTGGACACTGCCTACTGGCATCACATGCCTTTAAATTAGGCTTGGTCAGTGATAGCAGATGTAGAAAGTGCGGGGAGGAAGAGGAAACGATCGAGCATGTTCTGTGCTCGTGCCCTGCGCTTGCCAGACTAAGACTCCAGCTACTAGGAGTGATACAGCTGTCAGATCTAGAAGCAGCAGGTGGCTAAAGTCCTAGGAAGCTTCTAGTATTTGTCAAGAGGACGGAGTTATTTTATAACAAAGGTCCTGGTTTTTGATATGGTTTTTCAGTTTGATCGTTAAAAAGAACACTACGGTAACACTACGGACTCAATCAGTATATGTGAGGTCCTCATGGACCGGCCAGTTCAACCTAGCCTAACATGTACACAGTAATAAAGATCACATATTACTCAGCCAGATGTACGTATGCAAGGCAACAGCCAATATGAGATACATAAACAAGAAATAAATAAGCAACTATTTGGGGAGGCTCTTCGCGAAAAGTCTAGACCCTGGGAGAAAAAGGAGAACACGGCTGACTGAGAGTTTGACTATAACAAGCTCTAAGTGACGTACACTAATACATTAAATTGTGACGATCTACCACCATTTTAGTTACCGATTATTTGCGTTTATTTATTCGACAGTTCAGTGATTCTAACTATAACAGAAGGGAAGCATTATTGAGAATTTCCTAAAATTCGCAACAATATCAACTAATATGGAGCTAAGTGCCACCTTTGCTCATGCGTAAGGAATTGACCAACTTCCAGCAAGTTTGCAATGGAAAATAATTGTATCGTTATTCTTGGACCATTTTGGGACAATTTCAGGGTATTCGTTCAATTTCAGGAGGTTTCCTGAACGTTTCTGGATTATTTCAGGAGCACTTCAGGATTATTTTGAAGATAATCTCAAAACTGTTTCAGTGCAAGTGGAAGAAATTTAAGATCACTTCTGTATTATTTGCGAAATCATTTTGAGAATAGATCAGGATCATTTCGAAAACATTTAAGAACTCCCACGAGCACTTCGGGACTATTTCTGGAATATTTCGTACCGAATTGGAACAATTTCAGGATCACTTTGGGACTATGTCAGGTAACATGTGGGACTTTATTTTAGCCAATTTTGAAAAGGATTTATTTTATTTTGTCTTAAATTGAGCAGTGAAGTCATTCACTTGCTCAAGCGGGTAAGTTTTATATTTCATAAGCTTCGTATCAAATAAGTATTCGCCTTTAAGTATCAAAATTTAAAACTCCTAAATTTACTAGCTTATAAAATAATTAAAAAAAATTTAAGTTAAACGGTTTTGTTGAAAACAATACTTACATGAAATAATAATATTAAAAGCTAGAAAATAATTAGGTTGGTCCTAGGTACTAGTCATCACACTCCTTATCAATCTAGGGCGTTAATCAGACAATTAAATAAAATCGTTGGATGCGTCAAATTCTGTTGATAGTCATATATAAGACCAACTGACCCCTAATCAGGTTATGCTACGCCTCACATTTTTAGAAATTCTTATTCTATTTAGTTCATTCACAAGGACTCTTTCCTGACAATTTGCTACAATAAAAGTCCTCCAATACATAATCCTTCCAAATACTTTACTCGACTCTGCGCCATGTATGCTTGTCCCTCCTCCAACTCCAAAATATTTTGATGTCACTTCTAGCGGACTGTATGTAATATTTGTCCCAAATATGAGCCAATCTGACATCATAGGTCATTTTCTATTCATGTATGTATTATGTGTTCCAAATATGAGCCAAATCGGACCACAAATACGATTTTTTTGAATATATCGATCGTTGCGCCACCTAGCGGCGATATTTTTTCATAGGTCGCTTTCTATTCTTGTGTGTATTATGTGTTCCAAATATGAACCAAATCAGACCACAAATACGATTTTTTTGAATATCTCGATCCTTGCGCCACCTAGCGTCATTTTTTCATAGGTCGCTTTCTATTCTTGTATGTATTATGTGTTCCAAATATGACACAAATCGGACCACAAATACGATTTTTTTGAATATCTCGATCTTTGCGCCACCTAGCGGCGATTTTTTTTCATAGGTCGCTTTCTATTCTTGTATGTATTATGTGTTCCAAATACGAACCATATCAAACCACAAATACATTTTTGTGAATATCTCGATCCTTGCGCCACCTATCGGCGATTTTTTTTATTATTGCATTGTCATCGGTTCCCACACATTCCAAGTTTCAACCTTTGTAGCTTATCGGGAAGTTACTTAAATTTCAATTACAAAATTCGCGCCAGCCAGCCAACCAACCAGCCTGCAAGTCAAGCTAAATAAAACCGTTTAAACAGAAGTTTCTGTCAAAGAAAAGTCAATATGTCATACGCGTCACTTTCTGTTACCAAGTTTTGAGAATTTTCAGCTTTCTATTGGGCTGAGTATCGAGCTTAAAACAAAAAAAAATAAACAAGTACATATGAGTAAATGACCAATAAAATCCATTAGTAGCCAGAGCATATTTTTCCAAGAAACAAAGCGCGTTTAGTTGATAAACAAATGGTGGCAGTGACTGATGATGATGGTGAACCTGGAGGGGAGCAATAACGGCAAGGTTAAGCTGTATACGAATTTTGACATTTGCTAACAAATATTAACGCTTGTACGTTGGTAAAATAAAAACTATGATAATGGATTTTTTTACTTTGATAAACAAAATAAGTGAAAATAATTGAAAAGCACTTAGAGCCTAAATTTAATTACATAA
>JARSSU010008156.1:0-25154 GCA_029619165.1 Eurosta solidaginis
TTGCAAAATTTTAAATTACCTTCTTTTAAAAGTGGGCGGTGCCACGCCCATTGTCCAAACTTTTATAATTTTCTATTTTGCGTCATAAGTTCAA
Source organism: Eurosta solidaginis (assembly GCA_029619165.1). Lineage (NCBI taxonomy): Eukaryota > Metazoa > Arthropoda > Insecta > Diptera > Tephritidae > Eurosta > Eurosta solidaginis. The sequence goes on from JARSSU010008156.1 coordinate 95, forward strand.
CTCACCTACCAAGTTTCGTCGCTTTATCTGTATTTTGGAATGAATTATCGCACTTTTTCCTTTTTTCGAAATTTTCGATATCGAAAAAGTAGGCGTGGTTATAGTCCGATATCGTTCATTTTAAATAGCGGTCTGAGATGAGTGCTCAGGAACCTACATACCGAATTTCATCAGATACCTCAAAATTTACTCAGTTATCGTGTTAACGGACGGTCGGACGGACGGACGGACGGACATGGCTCAATCAAATTTTTTTCGATCCTGATTATTTTGATATATGGAAGTCTATATCTATCTCGATTCCTTTATATATGTACAACCAACCGTTATCCAATCAAACTTAATATACTCTGTGAGCTCTGCTCAACTGAGTATAAAAATTGCGTAATAAATTGTTTCAAACTGCAAATGTAAAGTGTGTTTATTGAGTAGATATAAACGTCAGTTTTACGCATGGCTCAACTATGTATATGGTTGGCTCATCTCATCAGCTGATTTTATTTTTTCATTTCACTGGAGTAGGGATTGTCAAAAGAAGATGGCAAACTCAAAATGAAACCAAAACATTGAACACATTTTCTTACAACACACAAAAATTTCAAGGTGTTATGTTTTCATTCCATTCCATTCCATTCGCCTAATACCAACAAGCACATTTTGACAGTCTGAACAAAGGTATGTTTTTGCTGTAGAGATGAGCCAACCAGCTATCAAATTCTATTGTGTAAGCTAATTGAGTTTTATGAACACCACTCAATTTAAATCGAAATTGCCTCAATTTATTTTTCTGTTTGAACGTAGTATTATACTCTCTTCGCATATTTCTCCTTGTTCACGCACATGCCTAATAGAACAGTTGTCTCTCATGCTTGGTAATTTAGCTATATACATGTAGTTTATGCTTTTCTTCAAGCCATATGCGTGTGTATGTGTGAGTAACATCTTCTGCTCTTAGCTGCCGGCTACATAATCTCTCTGCTTCAAGCTGCTGGTTATGTGTATGGAATATTGTTCGTTGCCTTGTACATAAGTGCGTGCTGCTTGCTTTAATGTGTACATGTACATAAGTGTGGCTGCTTGCTGTGTTGTTGTGATTATTTACTACAGCATTCATTTGTGATTATTTAGTAACAGCATCAGCATATCGATTTTGGGTATTAGAAAACAAAAATGCAATTTGAGTTGTTCAAGTCTCCATAGAGCAATATTAACTTTGACCTCTGTGCGACAACCTTGAACCGTTTCCAAGTGGAACCAAATTATACATATGATATTTTTGACCGAGGTGTTACCGTCTTAGGGGGTGAGACTGGAAAAAGTTGTATTGTATATTATTAGGACCATCCTTATATAATGGGAAAAAACATTTTCAATTTGTCATATAACCGTATGAGCGATTAGAGCGAATGAGTCGAGTTTTCAGTGGTATCGAGGCTTACCCTTTTCACTGCCAGTGTCTATACGAATACTTTCAGCGCCGAGACATATTTTTTCGTTGGCCAAATAGGCATCGGTATACGTATTAGGAATTTCTATATCACATATTGCGTTCGTCATTGAGTAGGCAGGAAGATTAGCATCTGTATTTAATTAGCGAAACGTGTTCATATTGCTTTACTCCCCAATCAAGCGGTTTTGAACGAAACGAGGATTGGTCTTCAGTATTTGGGACGGACGTGAGAGCATTTCCCTGCTTTTGAAATGATGGGGATTTGACTATATTCCGACATTTGGCGTAAATGGCAGACAGGTAGATGAAAGAAACCTTCAACTATCTCTGAACCGCCCCTAACTTGGGATAGTTATACACAATATCAAAACTATTTTAGGTGTACTATCAAATTAGCACCAAAATAGTGCAATGTAAACAAGTAAGGAAGTCTAAGTTCTGGTGAAACCGAACATTACATACCCACTGTACACTTGAAATGCTGTTGTTGTTTGTTTTGTGTGCTTAATAGTGTTACAAGGCTGCACAATAATACATATACATATGGTTCTATTCTGAACTAATTTTTCTTCGATTTATGGTTCTCGAAACATAGAAAATTGCTTAGTCATAAAAATTTTAAGTTTTTCCTATTTATTGTTATGAATTCCCTTGGGAAATGAAATACCATTGATATAAAGGTCTTTTTGCAAAGATATAGCTTATTTTATTCGTCCACGACCATTTTAAAAATCTTTTATATAAGAGTGGGCGTGGTCCTTAACCGATTTCGTTAATTTTTCTTCAAAGCATTCCTTATAGTAAAGGAACCCCTCTGCCGAATTTTGTTACGATAGTTTAAAGATTTTGATTTATGATTAATAATATTTGGAAAATTGATTTTATCACAAGTGGGCGGTGCCACGCCCATTTTAAACATTTTTTCAAATTTTTATCAAAAGTCTCAATATCAGTCCACTCGTCAAATTTCAACAATCTAGGTGTATTAGTTACTAAATGTTATATATATAAAAAGTGGGCGTGGTTATCATCCGCTTTCGCTCATTTTCAATCCCGATCTATTCTGGATTCAAATAAGCTCGTGTACCAAATTTGGTGAAGATATCTCAATATTTACTCAAGTTATCGTTTTAACGGACTGACGGACGGACATGGCTCAATCAAATTTTTTTTCGATACTGATGATTTTGATATATGGAAGTCTATATCTATCTCGATTCCTATATCTGTACAACCAACCGTTATCCAACCAAAGTTATAATACCCTGTGTACAAGTACAGCTGGGTATGAAAAGGATGTATAGTTGTACAGTGTTACACATTTCGGAGTGATATCAAAATTAATTTTGAAGTCAACGCTTTTCCTCGTTTGCATTGAATAATGGCAGATGTAAATACAAGCCGATGTGGTGTGGTGGTACTGTTTTCCGTATTTCATACCGAACGTCCTGGGTTCAAGACAAAGCAGCATCCAGTTTTTTATACATTTTATGAAAATGAAATGGTATATTAAGTTTGGCACAAATCTCAAAGTTGTTAGTGTTTAAAGGAGAAGACATAGAGCCACCAATATACCGAAATGATCAGGAAGACGAGCTGAGTTGATGTAGCCATGTGCTTATCTCTGTCTGTCCGTCTGTCTATCTGTTTTGAACGCAAACTAGTCCATCATTTTTGAGTTATCTTGATAAAATTTAGTGAGCGGTTATATTTGGATGTCCGATTTATCATTTATCAGAACCGACAGGATCGGGCCGTTATAGAATATATCACCCACACAAACGATTTTTCGAAAAGGAGAGTTTTGGGTTATTTATTCCTTATTTTAACAGCTAGAATATTGAAGAACTAAAGCATACCGTGTTGTCTGAAAAATTGTCGAGTACGGTCATATATAAAATATATATCCCATACAACCGATTGTTTAGATTTTATGGATTTTTGAAAATTCAACACATTATTGTTGAGCTCCATTCATGAAAGGTAAGAGGTCTTCGGCACATCCGAAGACAGTCCCGTTCTTACATGCTTTTTAATATTGTAACGAATTTAGTGAAATTCCTCTTATTTGCAACCTTCTGCTAACGTTCGTATCGCTAAACTGTTGAATAAAATAACTCCAATATTCAATAATGCAAAATGGTCTTTATTAGACTACTTTAAAAATATTTCGCATAACACTTATAATAGCGTGCTCAAATCAAACTGATTGCTCATGCCTTATCTGGTGCTGCTTTTATACTCTTCGGTTTCCTCGTTTGCATATTTCTAGGCGTTTCTCCTTCTAGAATTTACTACTTGTTTACCAGCTATAAACTACAGATGCACGTTTATAGCTTCTCGCATAGCAATATGCGCGATGATTGCATACTTTTGTGAGTATCTCAGATATATGCATGTGTATGTGTGAGAACTACTTTGCTGATGATTGCATACTTTTGTATCTCTGCGCTGCTGTATGTACATATGTGTAGACATAATGATTGATTTGTTTATGTAGATATAAGTGACTGCTTAATATCGGCTTAGAGATGATAGTATGCCTTAGTGTTGCTAATATTCGTCACAATATCATATATATATTTCTAATTGCTATTTTTATGTACGGGTCCTTTTTCGCTCTTATTTGGAATACAAATTTATAAATAAAGTTTTGGTTGTAAAGATGAGATTCGGGCTATTAGCGAACTTTGGGCAATTTTGACCGTAGAGCTTTTGTTTAGCTATATTTTATTAAAATAACTTGTTAAAAATAAACGATTGTGAGCACACAAAGAAATCTATTTGTACTATGGCAGTATTGTGACTATTTGCACTGCATTACCGGCAGTTGTTAGCATACGCCAAATTGCGGCGCAAGCTGTAAGTTTTAATTGATTGATAGAACAGCTGAATTCTGTTGATATTTGATAAGGTACCTTTATATTAGTTGCGCAAGGTGCGCACGGGTCCGGCTCGTTAAATTAAAATTTATATTTTAGAATTTGTTTTAGCGCTTTTTGGGTATGAAATTCACACTATTTTGGTGTTTATATAGAACAACACCACAAGGTGCTGTTTTGACGCATCTACACTATGGCGGCTGCCAAAACATACGTATACCTGTCCGTTTACTCAACAAACGCTTCCAAAGCCTTCGGGAAGACTAAAGCTGGAGACATTGGTGCTTTATCGGTAACCGTATCGGTAACCTTATAACAGCTGATTCGACCAATCTCATTGAGAATCAATGCAATCGATTATTGGTGCCGCTAAGGTCGTAACCGTATCGTAGCCAACCAATTGGGTTTTGGTTTACCGTCGTAACGATAAAAAGCTGATTACGTTAGGGATACGGATACAGCGATACGACATACGGCACCAATGACTCCGGCTTAATTCTGCTTACTTTAGACAATGTGATGCATAACTTAAAATAAAAAATAAATGTAAGGCGCGATAAACCTCCGAAGAGATCTAAGGCCGAGCTTCTCTTCCAATTTGCGTCGTGCTCCACTTGATTTTCCCTACAAATTGGCCGGACGGGACCTACATGTTTTATGCCGACTCCGAACGGCATCTGCAAAGCAGATGAGTTTTCACTGAGAGCTTTTCATGGCAGAAATACACCCGGAGTGCTTGCCAAACACTGCCGAGGGGCGACCCCGCTTAGAAAAATTTTCTTCTAATTGAAAAATCTTATTTCTAAAATTTTGATGTTGCTTTGCCCGGGAGTTGAACCCAGGGCATACGGTGTGATAGGCGGAGCACGCTACCATCACACCACGGTGGCCGCTGCATAACTGCATAACGCGGTGATGCATAACTTAGTGCAGTTATAAAAACCAGAAATTTTGAAATCGTTCTGCATAATATTTATTATTCATTTCTCTTTAACCTTTCATTTGACTTAATCTAGTAGAAGCTCTTATAGACATAGGGATTGAAATCATAATAGTAGCTGTATGGATAGATACCAGGATAAGAACGCACCACCGGTGAAGGTACATAAGCACTAATAACAGGTGTGATGTGTGTCTTAATAGCTGGTGCTACAATGGGGGTAACAACGTTGGCGCGATCGTGTATTATGGTGGAGCTCTGATGAGACACCGCTGTAGGTACGCTTCTAACCAAATCGCCTACCTTGGTTAAAGTGGGTTCATGGGTGATCGTAGTTGCATGTAAGGTTGGTGCTAAATGAATTTGGGTGCTCTCAACAGTTTCCGCATTATCTGAAGTGTCTACAAGGTCTGACTTCTCGATTGATTTGCCTACAACGGCGGTAACGAGTAGTAAGAAAGCCACCTATAGAAAAAAATCAAAATGTTTAAGAATTGCAGTTTTATATTTATAAGAATATATACTTAAAAACTTACCAACTTGAACATTTTGTACAGTGTAATTTTTTTTTAACCGGCGAAGAAAATTTCAATTGTTGTCTACACTTGATGGTGGTTACAAAGTGAACTGTTGTCCTAACTACGCGTGCGCAAACTTATTTATACCAAAATTTGCAAGTATCCGTAGAATGAGAATGGTTTAAAAAAAATCAAAGTTGGTTCTTTTCAAAAGAGTAAACAAAAGAAACCTGAAGAAATACCATAAAACAATGTATTTATCTTTAATCCTTACAAGTGGCATGCAGCATGTGGCATGTGGCATAAACGACGATAAGACAATTTTGTAAAATGAAATCGAAATTGAAATTGAAAAAAGTGAATGTTCGCACATGTAATTGGTGTTACTGCTCCTGCTGTTGGTGGTGTTTACTGCACACCATCTGTAATGAGCAAACATACATATGTACGTGCCAAACCGTTGTTGCCCACATCTCAGTGTACCATTAACGCATTACATGATTGCCGCATGCCTATTTGCGTCTGATTCAAGCATCGGAAAATTGTTTTAAATTACCTGTGTCATTGGCAATGGACCACACCATATATTATGTAGTTAAGTTTGTGACTATTTACAGTGTCGGGTATAAAAAAAATTACCATAAACTATTTGAAGCATTTGGGCTGCTCTGCCCTTACTATAGCAGGCACTTTGTCGACTATAGGGCTGATCGGTTTAGGAGCCTCAACTACGGCTTTTCGCTTTATAGGAGGGCTGCGGCATGCCGATGACCAAGATCTGCCAACCTCCTAAACCAAGGTGTTATGCGGATCGTGTCTATTGGAGATTTGCAGCCTGGTGCTATTTTCGGCTGTATTTGAACTGAGCCTTCCCAATACCGGTCCGCCTCGGAAAGTAACTGGTAGGTGGTCGTGCGACCAAGATGACCTCGAAAACTGCACAACAAAGAAAGGTTGAGAAGGAAAAGGGGCTAGCGTCTCACGCCGGGTAAAGAAAATCGCTATCAGCGCTGATTCGGGCGAGGATAGCAATGGTAGTGTTCAGTCTGTGCACTCGGTAAAGGAGCGGTCTGCAATCCCTGGTTAAAGAACTAACGTTACGCGGGATAGGGAGCTTAAGATAACCCTCTCACGGTTCGTGTCCACACCAACTGACAGACATCAATTAACCACCCTGTCAGAAAATCAACAAATCAAATGAATCAATGTCGGAGACAGCTCACTGGTAAAGAATTTTCTACGAGCAGTCCTCAATTTAGCAACCGTATCGAGGAGAAAAAAGCATAGTGTGGAAAGAAGAGACAGCGATCGGCTGAGCCCGGACAGGCCTGCTTTCAAGAGACAGAGGGGTAGGGCAACACCCCAGTCCCCGAACAACAAGATAAGCTAGCCGAAATTACAGGAACCACGCCTATAAATTTGCAAAGCAGAGCGAAGGCAGAAATCTAAGTACTGAAAAGCCGTGTACCGCGGAAAAGACGTTATCTTTGGAAAATTCATGTGAAATGGAAAGACGAAGAAAGCCTACGGCACTATATACTTCCTAGAGTGTGCTGCGATAACTGTGAGGACTGTCGCCCACACACAAAAAAATACTTATGTCAAACAACTAGATGAGCACAACGGTAATCTTGAACCCCAGCGGGTTAGGGGGTTAGAATATACCCGCGATAGGTATGCGTGTCGTAAGAGGCGACTAAAATACCGGATTCAAGTGGTTTGTGTAGAGCAGCCCTTTCAGGTTGCCAGCGCATACATAGCTTTCCCAATTGTCACCTCACCATCCTGCAAATCCTGTTTCGTTACAGCGAGCTCTGGCGACCCCGAACTCCTCATGGATGTAGGGGGTGGGAGGGCTAGATGGCCTAGAAAGGTAGCATGTGGTCATAACAAATCGTTTCCGAGATGGTCGCGCTTGGTACCGGAACGTGCCGGATCTGCATCCGGCAAAAGAACATCAACTCGATAACACTGCCCAAGGCCTTCGGGAAGTGTCCTTATCGCTACAACAACAACAACTACTACTACGCCAAAAGCAGCATTGTATGCCAGCATGCGCATCCCACGCGCTAACCAAGTGGCCAAGAACATAGAAATAATAGCTGCAACAAGGCTTAAGCTTTGAATTCAGGTCGAATGGTCATGTAGTATAGCCATTTAACACAGGGCGAACCTACGACACTGTTCCTCCAGGGCTTTAAAAGAGATAGTGGGCCCACAATAGAAAACCACAGAAGATACGATGCACCTGTATACCAACGGATCTAAATTCACAGCAGAGTTTGCTGTATACTGTTCCCGATCCTATGTGAGAGACCCTACAGGCTGCCAAATCGCTATAGTGTCTTTCAGTCGGAAATTGTAGCCGGAAAGAAAGCAGAACTAATACTGGAAGAAGCGTGTTTAAGCTGCATTTTTGTCAATATCTATAATAACCTAGACGTTTCAACGGAGTCATATTCAACTGTTCCCGAGTTATTTGGACCAGTACCTTCATGGTGGTTGCTCTCGTAACGTACCGGATCTATATCTGGCGAAGGACCATCAGATTCGAGAACATTGCCAAAGATGTCCCAATCCGTTTGAGAAAAATGAAAATCACCATGTGCAAATCCTACGATATTAGACTAGCAAAGTAGCTCCCATCTTGAGGTTCATATTGAGCGTACTAAAAAGTTATTGTGTCATACGCTTACAAATTAGCATTCGTCAGTGTGGGCGGGCTGCAGGAACAAACGGTTGACGCGAGGTCGGGACAGCAATTAAGTTTGGTTGTAGGAAACTTCTAGTATTTTCCAAGAATACGGAGTTCTTTTATAACATATGTAAGCCCTGGTTTAAATAGATAATTTCGAGTTGGTCGTCAAAAGAAATATGGTAACACTATGCACACATTCAGTCTGTGTGAGGACTTCATTGACAGACCAGTTCAACATAAACTTACCTTAAAATAGCGGCAGTCATTTCGTTTTCGTGGCGTTATCTTAGCATTTTCATCACGTCGCCGTTTAGTTTCGTTCCGGCATCTGAGCATTTCGCTGGGTTTTGGATTCCATCTCATTTTCTTTTTGTTTGCTTTCATACCCGTTTTCGTTGTCTTTTCTTGTTTTTTGCTCTTTGTTTCGGTGTCATTACTTTTCGTTTCAGTTTAGTTTGTCCTTTTTTTTTGTAGGTTTCATATCGGTTGTATGGTGTAGTTAGTTTTGTTTCGCTTCATTTCAGATTCGTTTTCTTTTGACTTTTTCTGTTTCGTTATTGCTTCTGTTTGTTTTTTTTATGATCCAAGATCGTTTTCTTCTAGTTTTTGATTTGATCACTTAATAATTTTGCTTTCAATGCCTTTTGATCCTCCTTATGTTTTCATCTCGGTTCCGATTATTTTTTGTTTCGGTGCTGTTTCCATATTGGTAAGATTTCATTCCATATCCTTTCTTCATTTGATTCCATATTCGTTTCCGTTTCGCTTGGTATACCTTTCATTTTCCTTTTTTTTCAGTTTCGTTCCTTTGTTTTGTTTCAATTTAATTTCGTTTTGTTGGTTTAATTGATTTCTTTCCTTCTCCGTGTTTATTTTCCGTTCGTTTTTGTTAAGTTTTCGTCAAGGCGAATCCATACCAGGTGGTGGCAAAGCGAATTCACCAATTCGCCGTGCAGAAGAATGTCAAGTCAAAGAAATTTTTCATTGATTCCGATTAACTGACATGTTCTTGTACAAGGCTTTGTATGGAAAATTGTCAATTGCACACCACCTGGTATATGATTTTCGCATAAAAACAAGTAAGCAAGGCTAAGTTCGGGTGTAACCGAGCATTGCAAACTCAGCTGAGAGCTTTTGGAGCCAAAATTGTATTTTTCATGGATACATACAAATGGTAATACTAAAAAGTGGGGCAACTTGCCTTTGCTATCTGTCCCAGCTATCAATTCGTTTTATTTGAATATCTTTTTAAATATGAAAATTTGGTTAAATTTGAATGCATTTCTTTATCATTTTTTTTTACCACCCTTGAAATATTTTAGAAGCGCCCTTATTATCAGTCCGATAAGAGTCCGAAATTGTAGACCAAGGGTCACGTTTTTTGGAACGATTTTCCTTCATCCTATGTCAAATAAGGGAAAATCACCATGTAGAGAATAAGCCTAGGGTAACCCTGGAATGTGTTTGTATGACATGGGTATCAAATGAAAGGTATTAAGGAGTATTTTAAAAGGGAGTCGGCCTGTTGTATAGGTGGACGCCTTTTCGAGATATCGCCATAAAGGTGGACGAGGGGTGGCTCTATAATGTGTTTGTACGATATGGGTATCAAATTAAAGTATTAACGAGGGTTTTAAAAGGGAGTGGCCCTTATTTGTATATGTAAAGGCGTTTTCGACATATCAACCAAATGTGGACCAGGGTGACCCAGAACATCATCTGTCGGGTACCGCTAATTTATTTATATATGTAATACTTTCAACAGTATTTCTGTCATAATTCCAAGGGCTTTTTATTTCGCCATGCAAAACTTTTTCATTTTCTTCTACTCAACATGGTAGGTATCACACCCATTTTACAAAGTTTGTTTCTAAAGTTATATTTTGCGTCGAAAAACCAATCCAATCACCATTTTTCATCCCTTTTTTTGAATTTGGTATAGAATTATGGCATTTTTTTTTCATTTTTTCGATATCGAAAAAGTGCGGGCGTCGGGTTTTAATACCAAGATACAAGTGAGTCCAGATATGTACGTGAACTAAGTTTAGTAAAAATATATCGATTTTTGCTCAAGTTATTGTGTTAGCGGCCGAGCGGAAGGACAGACGGCCGACTGTGTATAAAAACTGGGCGTGGCTTCAACCGATTTCGCCCCATTTTCACAGAAAACAGTTATCGTCATAGGGTTACCCTTACCAAATTTCATAGGGATTGGTAAATTTTTGTTCGACTTATGGCATTTAAAGTATTCTAGACAAATTAAATGAAAAATGGCGGAGCCACGCCCACTTTGAAATTTTCTTTAATTTTTGTATTTTGCTGCAACATGTCATTACTGGAGTTTAATCTGGCCAAAATTTACTTACATACTGTAAAGATATTACATTTTTTATTAAAATTTGACTTTAAAAAAAGTTTTTTTTTAATTGGGCGTGTTCGTCATCCGATTTTGCTAATTTTTATTTAGAACATATACAGTAATAGGAGTAACGTTCCTGCCAAATTTCATCATGATATCCTCAACGACTGCCAAATTACAGCTTGCAAAATTTTTTAATTACCTTCTTTAAAAGTGGGCGGTAACACACCCGTTATCCAAAATTTTACTAATTTTCTATTCTGCGTCATAAGGTCAACTCACTTTTTCGAAATTTTCGATATCGAAAAAGTGGGCGTGGTTATAATCCAATTTCGTTCATTTTGAATAGCGATCTGAAATGAGTGCCCAGGAACCTACATACCAAATTTCATTAAGAAGAAGAGACAGATGGACGGACAAGGCTAAATGAATTTATTTTTTCGCCCAGATCATTTCGATATATAAATAAATAAATGTAAGGCGCGATAACCTCCGAAGAGATTTAGGCCTAGCTTCTCTTCCAATTTGTGTCGTGCTCCTCTTGATTTTCCCTACAAATTGGCCGGACGGGACCTACATGTTTTATGCCGACTCCGAACGGCATCTGCTAGGCAGATGAGTTTTCACTGAGATCACTGCAGAGGGGCGACCCCAGCTTAGAAAAAATTTCTTCTAATTGAAAAGTCTTTTTCTAAAATTTTGATGTTGGTTTGCCCGGGGCGTGAACACAGAATCTTCGGTGTGGTAGGCGGAGCACGCTACCATCACACCACGCGGCGCCGACTTTTCGTCAATACCTTTTGGTAATTTAGTTATGTCTTGCACTGTTAATTATTTGCATAGCGTTCCAAGTTCAAGTGCATACATGTATGCAAATACATACATACTACATATGTACCTACATAGGAATGTAAAATTAATGGGCTGCATACTTTTAGTTGGTAGTTATTTAGATAAATGTGTTCCTACATACATACATATATACATACGCTGTATCTCGCATCGAATTCTTTTACTTCTTCCGATCATACGCTGCATAATTATACTCAGCTGCGCAGAGCTCACAGAGTTATATTTTGTTCGCATAAGGTAATCCGTAGCGGCATAAACTATCGAGATAGATACAGACTTCTTATATCAAATGTTCTGGGCGAAAAAAGAAATTATTTAGCCAGTCCGTCCGTCCGTTTGTCGTACACGATAAATTGAGTAAATTTTGAGTGTCTTGTGACATTTTGTTATTTAGGTTCTGGCACTCATCCAGATGAACGAAATCGGACTATATCCACGCCCACTTTTTCGATATCAAAAATTTCGAAAAACCGAAAAAGTGCGATAATTCATTACCAAAGACGGATAAAGCGATGAAACTTGGTAGGTGGGTTGACCTTATGACGCAGAATAGAAAATTAGTAAAATTTTGGACAATGAGCGTGGCACCGCCCACTTTTAAAAGAAGGTAATTTGTGTCTTAATTTAAAGTTTTGTAAGCTGTAATTTGGCAGTCATTGAGGATATCATGATGAAATTTGGCAGGAACAATACTCCATTACTATATGTGTGCTAAATATAAATTAGCAAAATCGGATGACAAACACGCCCACTTTAAAAAAAAATTTTTAAATCAAATTTTAACAAAATATTGAATATCTTTACAGTATATAAGTAAATTATGTCAGCATTCATCTCCAGTAATGATATGGTGCAATAAAATACAAAAATAAAAGAAAATTTCAAAATGGGCGTGGCTCCGACCTTTTTCATTTAATTTGTCTAGAATACTTTCAATGCCATAAGTCGAACAAAAATGTACCAATCCTTGTGAAATTTGGTAGAGGCATAGCTTCTATGACGGTAACTGTGATTTTCTGTGAAAATGGGCGAAATCGGTTGAAGCCACGCCCAGTTTTTATACACAGTCCACCGGCTGTCCTTCCGCTCGGCCGTTAACACGATAACTTTAGCAAAAATCGATATATCTTTACTAAACTTAGTTCACGTACTTATCTGAAGTCACTTTTTATTTGTATTAAAAATGGCCGAAATCGGACTATGATCACGCCCACTTTTTCGATATCGAAAATTACGAAAAATGAAATATGCCATAATTCTATACCAAATACGAAAAAAGGAATGAAACATGGTAATTGGATTCGTTTTTTGACAAAAAATATAACTTTAGAAAAAACTTTGTGAAATGGATGTGACACTTGCCATATTAAGTAGAAGAAAATGAAAAAGTAGAATAAAGTGAAAAGTTAGCTGTACCCGACAGATGCTACTCTGGGTCACCCTGGTCCACATTTTGGTCGATATCTCCAAAACGCCTTCACATATACAACTAAGGGCCACTCCCTTTTAAAACCCTCATTAATACCTTTAATTTGATACCCATATCGTACAATCACATTATGGAGTCACCCATGGTCCACCTTTATGGCGATGTCTCGAAATGGCGTCCACCTATAGAACTATAGCCCGCTCTAAATACTCTTTAATACCTTCCATTTGATACACATGTCATACAAACACATTCCAGGGTTACCCTCGGTTCATTTTCCTACATGGTGATTTTCCCTTATTTTGTCTCCAAAGTTCTCAGCTGAGTATGTAATGTTCGGTTACACCCGAACTTAGCCTTCCTTACTTGTTTTTTGGATTATTCCTTTTGCCTGTACGTGTTAACAAACGTAATCCAATAAATATTATATAACTGTCGGTCAATATGAATAAAGTCATTCTTTGTAATACGAAAGTGGTGAGTGAAATAATCACGTAATGAAAAATTACAACAATTTACCATTGGATGTTGTAAATTTGTTTATTAACTGCTTATTAAACTTAATTGAGCACAACGAAATATAATTCACTGGGGATTTTTCACTCAACTGAAATGGAAGTATTTGACATACCTCATCAAAATTACAGGAAGTTTTTACTATCTTCTTCTTCTTAGCGATAAAGACCTCTTCAAAGTTTGGAAAGTGTTATCGCTGATGATAATGATCTTTCGCCAGATATTGATCTATTGCACCATTAAGGCACTATTTCGGGAACGATTTAAAACGTCGAGCCTTTTAGGTCTGTGGGTTTTAGTCGCCTCTTACCGCGAGCCTTTTTCTAAACCTTCTAACACGCCGAGTCTTTCACACGGCTTTGCTGCAGTTTGATGATCTTACATCTAATTTAAACATGTTTTTCTCTAAGAGCTTTTATATGATTTTAGAATGTAGGTTTGTATAATAACCCTGCTGAAAATAAATTGGTGAAAGCGGTACCGTTCGGTAACAGTATACTGAAAGAAATGGTGCTAGTAACATCGACAAATCGGTTCTGTTGTTCTTGACTTAACGGAGATTCGACGAAATTGATGGAATTATGGTTAATTCGACCGAGTTCTTTGTCGAGCGTACTAATTAGTTTAGTCATTTCAACAGAAGAGAAATTGTCGCTCTTAAGTTAACAAAATTCTGTAACTTTGACACAGTCTGATTTTTTTGTTAACACAACTGATCACACTGGTCATTTCAACAGCGATCAACAGTCAATACATGAGCAAATTTCAAAGAGAATTTTACTCTCACTGCGCTCTCTACTTTGTACTTATGTATGCTGTGTACTATATGTATGCACATATTTACGTATGTATATGGCGGGCCGCTGTGGTGTGATGGTAGCGTGCTCCGCCTACTACACCGAAGACCCTGAGTAAAGCAACATAAAAATTTTAGAAATAAGGTTTTTCAATTAGAAGAAAATTTTCCTAAGCGGGGTAGCCCCTCGGCACTGTTCGGCAAGCACTCCGAGTATATTTCTGCCATGAAAAGATCTCAGTGAAAACTCATCTGCCTTGCAAATGCCGCAACATAGGTACTTCGTACAAAGCTGTCGCAACAACTTTTTTGTTCATTTGACTACTAAAACGGTCAATTACGAATCAACGATTTGTGCGCAGTTGATTCAACATCTTGTTGCGATGGATAAAAATTGACAAAATTTTGGTTGAATTGACCCGTTTTTCGATTGATTTTACCAGTCTTTTTCTTTCAGTGTACCCATCGTGGAAATGGCGGATTTACATAAACGCTTTGATCGCTTCAAAGCGAAGACACCACCAGCTCCGTGAGAATAGGAAAGATCTAAAAAAAAACTCTGAGTGTATATTTGGCATGAATAGTTTCTCAGCGAAGCATGGACCATGAGAACATCAGATGAAACGGCTCTGGGAGTGTTCCACTGAAAAGTTCTTCGAAAGATTTATGGACCTCTACGCGTTGGCGATGGCGAGTACCGAAAAGATTTAACGATGAGCTGTACGAGCTATACGCAGACATCAATATAGTCCAGCGAATTAAAATCCAGCGGCTGCGCTGGCTATGCCATGTTATGCGAATGAAAAATAACGCTCTGCCAAGAAAGTGTTTCTATCGGAACCCGTCTTTGGAAGTAGAGGTAGAGGGCGGTCCCACTCCGCAGGAAGGACCAGGTGGAAAACGATATAACTCCCTTGTTGTGACCAATTGGCGCCGGTTGGTAGAGAGAAGGAGCGACTGGCGCACCTTGTTGGACGGCCATAACCGTTTTAAATGCCAATTAAGTAAGTAAGTAAGTTTTTCAGCGATAAAATTAATTGGTTCCAGATGCCGTTTGAAGTTGGCATAGAACACCTAGATCTCGTCCCGCCCATTTTTTTTGAAGCCATGACTTTGTTGGCAGATATAAATTCGAGGCTGTGAGGGACTAAAAAGTAAAGGCCTATCTCGGCGAACAAAAATCATCTATAAAAAGTCATGAACGGGGTCGAGAGAGGAAGACAATGGGATGGCCTTTGGAGTATTGGAAAGACAGCTCTCCGGTAGATTAAAGATCCTGTTTGTGGTGCCAACGATGTGTCCGAATGATGTTTATGTTGAACTGTATGAGGTTTGTGGAGGCATGCGCATAGTGCAACGAGTGAAAACGTAAAGGCTTCGCTGGCTGTTAGGAGAATGAAAGAAGACGCTCGACTCAGAAAGTACTCCTATCGGCTCGGAAGTATTGCTATCGGCAACTCATATTTGTATGCAGGAGAAGACTTTCACTGCGTTGATAGGACAAGTGGACGAAAACTTTAACTCTTTTGGTCCTCCTAGCAGGCATCAGTTATCGCAAAATAGGGATAGCGGACGCGACTTGTTTCGCAACGACCAAAATCGCATGCGCACTTGATGATGATGGTGACGAAGATTTAGCGCTACTAAATTGCCAAGACTAGTGTGATATCTTCGGCATTAAATGACTTTTAAAGTAACTATCGTGGTCTCATCCTGCATCTCTTTCTAGCACCCGCTGAATATAGCCGGCCGTATGCTCCGCCATATTGAACATCCTGTCAAAACGCTGCCAAAACGCGAAAATGTACCCATCTTGAACATCCTATCAGGCAGTTGACGAATAAAATATAACACTTTGTTATGGTCCACTTGGGAGAGTCACCTTTGGAACGCACCTAGTGGCTAGTGATGGCAAATAAAAGGTGCCATGGCAATGTTGATCGAAATGGACACTAGAGGTCGCCACGGCCGCGTGAAGGATGATCTCTAGGAAGAAACACGCTGTTTCCGGGAAAAAAAAACGGAAATTAATTTCTGGTGGAGACGATAACTGGGCGTCCAATTTTTCCAGCTGGGAAAAAAAGAAAAAAAAAGGAATTTGGAAGTTAAGTGGACGGCACGGTGGTCCAAAGGCGCTCGTTTTTCTATTTGGTTGGCGTAGGAGAAAAGATTGGAAAAATAAAAAGTACAAAGCGGTGGTTAAAACAGTGAAATTTGGTGAAAAAGTCCACGTTTAATGCGTTGTGGCTGCCATTTGCGAGAAATACATATTTTTCACATGTATATTTATTGTGTATCACCAAACCGTATTTTAATGAATGCTTCGGCAGAAATGAAAATTGGAAAAAAATCCATGTTTAATGCCTGTGTGGCTGCTATTTAAGAAAATTACATTCATACCTTTCACATGTGTACTTATGGTATGTAACCACAATCATTTCGACGCCCACCCACGAGCGCAACCGCCACCATCTGCGCCAACCACCAACGCCAGTGGCCCCAACAACCACTTCGACCGCGCCACCACAACCGCAACCACCGGCAGCGCCAACCCAATAGCGCCACGAAACCACCGGACGTACCACTAACATCTACTGTGGTAACCACAACCAGCAGAGCCGACGCATGTAGGCCTGCTGTAACATCGACTGTGGTAACAACAACCAGCAGGGCCGACGCATATAGGCCGCTGCCACCTCAACTGTAGTAACCACAACCCGCAGGGCCGCCTCCTATAGGCCGCTGCCACATCAACTTTATTAACAACAACCAGCAGGGCCGACGCATATAGGCCGCTGCCACCTCAACTGTAATAACCACAACCCGCAGGGCCGCCTCATATAGGCCTGCTGAAACACCCAGCGTAACAACTTACCAGCGCATACCGTAAGCAACACCAACGTTTGAAACCGGGTGAGTCCGTTCCAATTCAAGGGTATCATACTAGATAATATGCAGGATAAAATTAGTCGCTTCCATGTAAAATTATTTGTTTTGCCAAATTATTGTAATTCATTTCAAACACTTTCCAGCGAACGTAAAGACCCTTTCTGGTTACCTTAAGATTAAGGAAGTCACATTAAATTTTTAATTAACCTCGTTTAAATCTATTGTACGAAATTTAGTCTTGGAACATACCTACATCTATGTAAGGGCGTGTACGTTCGCTACGTATTTAAAAGTATACCTAGATGCAGGTATCTAATATAAATTTCATTAAGGCCTTTTTACAAAAATTTTCTTTTCTTATTTGCGACATACATACATCTATGCGTGCGTTCGCTACGTATTTAAAAGTATACCTAGATGTAGGTATGTAATACAAATTTCAATCAAGACTTTTTACAAAAATTTTTGTCTTCTCTTCCGACATACATACACCTATGTAAAATTTGTAAAAGTTTCTGCGAATTATTTTATTCAAGTCCAGTTGCGAATAGTGTCGCCGGTATATATATATATTATATAGTACGTTACATAATTGAAGGAGTCACCCTGAACCATAGATTTTTTTTCACGCGAAAGCCATGTAATGGGTAATGCATTACACATTAGCGACATATGCCTTTCTGCGAGAAGTTGTAGCCTAGTCGCAACAAAAGGCTGGGGATTTATGTTCTTTTGAACCTGAAACAATAAACTGTTCCCGAAGTCTTTTTAAGTATTTTTAAATAACGTCGCGACTGAACCTTAGCAAAGAAAAAAAGAGGAATTCACCAAATTGCATTATCGTCTAATGATCTCTGTACGATCGCGCGGCACAAGCGGTATGTTCTAACGAAAGCTCAATCGGTAAAACGTATTAAATTGTTACGAGAGTTTTGCTCGATCGTACCTTTGAGTGCTGGCATCTAATTTCCTAAAATCGAAATGAAATACATAAAAATGAATTTAATGTAATTGCACTAGTAATAACAAAAAAAAAGTATTTAGTACATTCAAAATATATCATACAAAATATATGAAACCATTAGGCTGTAAGATATGTAAGGTGTCGAATCCGAATAATTGTATGCGATCTAAATGTAATTCGGAACGAACGTGAACTCAATCAGTACAAGTAAAAAGTAGAAGTTCTCGGTAGAATTCTAAAAATATAATGTTATTAATACCTATTTTATTGTTATTCATTAAATGAAGATTAGACGAAACTAAGGGAGATCAAGTTAACATATATCTTTTTTTTGTAAATTTAATTAGATAAAGAGAACGTAAAATTAATATGCAAGTGTAGACGTGTTTGTGTTGTGCTGCTGGTTTTGTCACTTTTTCCTGTAATTATAATTTGTACACGCACGTAAAGTAGCCAAAAACTGAGTGCTAATCTGTTGTTTGTCTTTCGGGCATTGAAATATTATATTATAGTTAACTTTTTTGCGCGTAAATATTGATTTCCATAATTTTTTCTAATGTCTACGGTTGATAAAAAAGTGACAAGAAGCACAAAGTTATCCCCGCCGAAGGGTAATACCCCGCTTCATGGCAAAGTAGAGATGGTGAGAGCCCACAAACGGCGCAATAGCTGAAACAAATCAAGGCGAATCTATACCAGGTGGTGGCAAAGCGAATTCAATCAATTCGCCGTGCATATGAATGTCAAGTCAAAAGAAAATTTTCATAGATTTCGATTAACTGACATTTTGTTGTACAGGATTTGTATGGAAAATTATCAAGAAGAAGCAATCAGCTGATGGGTTAACACCACTGTAATGGATTCGCCTTGAACCAAATGAAACAATGGAGAGTAAACTGGAGAGCATGGTGGCGAATTTAAGTGGAAACATAAAGAGCAGCGAAGAGCGACTTATGCAGCGATTCAATGACATTGCAGTAGAGTTGCAAAGTATTAAGACCACTGTCAAACTATTTGATGTGAGGTTGACTGCTGTAGAAGCAGCGTGTGAAGAAACTGCCGCGCTTGAAGGCTCCATTACTGATACTTAGCATAGACTTGACTTGGCTTGCGAACTGTCACTTACAGTTCTGTTAAATGAACATTGCATGTTACTGATACTCAAAACTTACTTGACTTTGAAGTCTGTTGAATTTTGATTGTCTATGTAATTCTAAGTGACGTTTACATTTTGAGATGCCATTTGTTTGTTTCCATTTCATTTTGACATTTGTCATACAAATTGACATTTATTTAAAAATAAATTTCAACGCTGATTATGATGCCAGATTTTATGCGCCAAGTGGAGTATAATCGTGGCTAAGTTGCCAAGTTTACGCCAAGTCAAGTCAAGTCTATGCTAAGTATCAGTAATGGAGGCAGAGGTGGTTTTGCTGAAAATGAGTTGGCAAGCAAGAGAACGCAGCTGCTGCTACTGACATTATAATTAACGGCGTACCCAATTGTTCAAATAAGAGTTGCTTGGAGATCTTTTCTGATATTTGCAAAGCAGTGAAACATGAGATGCCAGCAGTAAGAGAAATTTTCCGAGTACCTGATACGAAATCAAACCGTGGCAGCAGCTCCCCACACACTTCGACGTCGACTTCTATACTATTTTTCATATCGGACCATGATTTGCTTTTCTGTACTGTTGATGTAGTGTTAGAACGTCCTGCTGCTGGTGTTACTTTCTCGTACCGTGATTTCCGTTCTATAGATACCAGTGCTTTGTTCTCTGATTGTAACGCCATTTATTGGAATCAGTGTTGGAATTACGAGTCGGTAGACTCAAAGCTCGAGTTTTTTAATAATCAATTGACTTCCTTTTTGATCGACATGTGCCTCTACGTAATGCTAAAGTCATAATAAATCTTGCCATGGTTTAACAAGAGAGTTAGTGCTGCAATCCAAAAACGAAATAAGTTGCATGCAAGTGGAGAAGACTAAAGACGATGCATTATGGTGTGAGTATAAAGTTGCCCGCAACTCGGCGACAGTTGTTACTAGGCAGCAAAAGATGTACTGCTCAACTAAAATTGAATCCGTCTCTCCCATCTAAGAAGCTGTGGATCAATCTGAAAAGTCTGCACATCCATGGAAAGAATAATGTGCAATGTGAAATTGACCTGATGTTATAAACGATTATTTCACTGAGAATGTAAGCCCCGTCAGTATTAGTGACGACACAGAGTTGCCCTCACAACTTTTAATCCAAAACCCCCTTGAATTCATCTGCGTCAGCGAAATGAAGTGTACAAAGCTGTAATGGCGATCAAGTCTTACGCAGTTGGAAATGATAGTATATACTTGAAATTTGTTAAAATTTTACTTCCGTATATAGTAGGTGCTCTCACTCACATTATTAACCATATTTTTCCGACTCCAAAAACCTCTTGCGTCCAACACGAGTGACTATAGACCAATTAGTATCCTGCCATCATTTTCCAAAGTGTGTGAAAATTTGATGGCTGACCAAATTGCAGTGCATATTCAAAAGAATAATTTGCTTCCTCCATTGCAGTCTGGTTTAGGCCTGGGCACAGTTGTGCTACTGCTATGCTTAAAATTGTAGATGACATAAGAACGCCTTTTGATAAAGGAGATATAACTATACTTTGCCTCTTAGATTTCTCTAAGGCATTTGACTCAGTCAACCATTCTCTGTTATGCTGGAAGCTAAGGCATTTTTTCGGGTTCTCTGATAGCTCTTCGAAACTGTTGTTAAGTTATTTAACGGAAGGGTTCAACGTGTTATATGTGGTAATGCCTCATCTCAGTTCAAAGCTATCAAAACAGGTGTCCCGCAAGGCTCAATACTTGGCCCGCTCTTGTTAGTATGTTTATTACGACGTATTTTCGGTGTGTAAACATGTTAGTGCGCATGCGTATGCTGATGATATTCAGTTATATCTTTCAAATCGTATCGGTCTTGTAGAAGATTTATGTTACAAAGTAAATAAACGATCTGTCTGCTATATTGTGCTGGGCGCAAAATGTTTTGTGTTTAAATGCAAGTAAATCATATGTTGCACCCATATGTAAAACCGAAATAGACCCTGATGATATACCGCCTTTAGTAATCGGTACATCCACCTTGAGATCACTCACAAAATAAAGAACCTTGGGTTTATAATAAATAATAAACTTAGCTGTGGTGATCATCTGTTAACAAATTGGTAAGCAATGTTTATTTTATTCTGCGTAGTTGAGATATCTGCAGCGTTTACGCCACAAGAGACACGTAAAAAAACTCGCGATAACAATTGATGTGCCCCATTTTACGTACGCGAAATTAGTATATAGTAAACTTGACTCGCGTATCAGCAATAAGGTAAATGTAGCCTTCAACAATGTTACACGGTATGTTTATGGCATAAGTCGTTATGCTCACATATCACCATGGCACGACAAAATTTTGGGTTGTAGTATTATGCAATATTTGACCGCCAGGACTGTATTTTCATGTTAAGTTGTTAGAACGGAAAACCCTAATATCTGTATGACAAGATTCAATTAACCAGATCTCAGAGACTAAACAGCTAATAATCCAAAAATATAGTACACTAAACATCTAGCCGGCTGTTTTTCATTAGTGCAATTAAAATGTGGAACAGGATTCCAGAAAATTTAAATCAGAACTAAATAGAAGCAACTTCAGAAAGCTAATATACAAATATTTTAGTGACCTCGATATGACGCTGGCCTCGTAACTACAAAATAAGCTGCTAGTATCTTAATCTCTTTTTCTGTCTCTCTCTATTTTCTAAATTTCACTTACTATCTATATCACTTACTGCCTTTTAAATTGTTAAGTGCCATGCATAGTATTAAGCTTGAATCAAATATTTTATTTTATCTTTTAAGTTAATGTTTTTTAAATATAAATACAAATAATAGAATGTATCCCATTGCTGATGTACATATAAAGACTGACTAGTCTTAGTTGTACAATGAAATTAATTAAATAAATGTTATGAGTAAAATGTTATGTTATAAACATCACTAGTAATACATAGATTTATCTACACGTACATTTACGGTACATTTAGGGTTCCTTACTATTATCACCATAGTTATTAATATGGATTATAAATAAATTGTAATTTGAACATGGGAATGCTGAGGTGTACACTTATTTAGAAGGCACTAGTAGCAGGTAGGGGCCACCGAGAAAATAGTGCGTCGGTGGCCATGGATTTTGAGGGTGGGCTAAGCACCGGGCGTCGCAAACACACCCGCGGCGCCCCTCTGTATATTCGGCCCTTTGTGTTATTTTCCTTTTTTTTATTTTTCAGCTTTTTTTTGAATTTCAGTAATAGTAACCGTCATTTCCGGTTCGGTAATTTTTTTTGCGTTTAGTTTTTTGGAAGTTTCCTGAATTTTAAATTTTTTAATGTTTAACGGTCCTATCCGTGGCATCCGGTTCGACCGGATATTGTTTATTTTGAATTTCCAGCGTTTTGAATTAGCTCTGCGCTGTGTGACCATTTAAAAGGCATGATAGGAACTTTTTCCTGTTATGGCGCGAGGACAGCAAGGTTGGCAAGAACCCAACCAGCCGACATGACTAGCCACTGTGCACCACAACATCATGCCGACTGCTTTCCTTGCTGCTCCCTTAGAAGATGCGATTCCATAACAACTTTGTTCATACTGCTGTGTTATCTTAAGCATAGACGCAGGGCCGTAGAGAGAAAATACGGGCCCGGGACTAAGCAATTTACGGGCCCCCTATAAAAATCCACTAATACATTTGATTAACTTGAATTAATGAAGTCTCATTAATGAATCATTATTGATGGACTACATCAAAAAAAATTTTCCACATCAACTAAATGATTTTGGACTAAGAGCTGACAATAAAATTAACACAGAATATTTACTATTTATACTATTTTATTGTAACGTAGAAATAAAATTCTCTTTTAACAGCCGCATATTGTTTCAAATAATCTTTTCTAGTTATTTGGTAACATTTTAATACATTCTGATAAAATTAATGATGATTATAAATTTAATATTCAATATAGAAACTTCGGATATCAAAGAGTGGCTTACTTGCTTTTTTCGCTGCAAAATTTTTATAATAATATTAAAAATTTAACTGTCTTGCAAAACGATTCAACACAAAGCGTGGCAAGTCCTGAAACTCGCTCTTGAGATGAACACGATCTATGAAAGCTCTTAAATCTGAAGGGCGCTCGAAAGAACGTTCTGCACTAGCTACAGTGACAGGTATAGTGCAAAATACGTAAGCAACACAAATGTTGGGGAAAATCGTATACAGATTTTGAACATATGTAGATGCATTTAGCACTTCCAATGGCGACAGGCCTTTATCAAAATTTGCTTCGTAAATGGTTTCAAAGTGAATTATTTCGCATTCTAAGCTTCGAGAATGTCCGACTTGTATTTTTCGACAATTTTCCTGCGCTCGCCCGAACCGTAGTTTCGTCCATGTCTTCAAATTGCCACAAGAGGAAAACGTCTCGTTTAATTTCTCATAGCTGCAATTGTCCAGTAATGCCAGTGATTTACCGAATCGACGATCACAAGAATGTATTGATTTTAAATCAGACTCTGGATCATCGAATCATCTCATTTCATATATCTTCAAACGTCTTTGGGTTTTCCTTTCAGAATGTCCAGAAACTTTGGCGAGTGTTCAATTGCAATAGCACTGTTTTGCATAATCGTTTAAAAGGGTTTCCATGCGTGCCTGATCAACTGCATCATCAGCTACTATGGCATCTAGATGTCGAGACCTCACATCTATGGTGGCGTCTCTAGCTTGGAGACACGTTTCGTTTCAATCAATGGTGATATCAGATTTTGAACACACATTCAGGACGCACGATACATTCTAACTTGCTGATGTGCTCAGAATGCGGATAACAGCGCCGTGATGCTGCAGCAGTCAAATTGGCCTTTGGCTAGAAGAAGACTATAAGAGAGAGCTCGGTGACATGAGGATCGTCCCATCTTTGTATGTAATGGACTGCTCGCTCCGAAGAGAAAAGTAATTGTGCAGCCGTACACATTCTGCAGCACATCGAACACCACATAAGGCGAAGTGAATCAGCATCGCCGCTTTTTGTCGAGAGCATGTGACGTAGTGCTCCTTTGTAAGCTCCTTTCATATTCGGCGCCGTTATCGTACGTGTGCTGCACGACAATCTCAATCAAGTATGGCACATCTAGAGCTTATCAGCTGATTTTCAGTAACCAGTTTTTCTTTGGTTACAATTCACGAAAGCCAAAACCGTTCTTGAATTGTAAATTTGTTGCTTTCGAATTAAAATGGAGTTAGCGCAAATGCCTCGCGAAAGGGCAGACGATCTTGCCGCGATGGCGATGGGCTTAGTCCGACTGACCACGGGACTTATTGCCACCCAGTAGGTATGAGGTTCACATGGATCCCATGGCTGCAGGTGGCCTAGTCCTGGGGTGAGGCGATGACGCACGATCTGTCCCTCCGCAATCAGGGTGTTATGGCGGCAACCTGCCCATTGGAATGGTTTGCAGCCGGAGTTAATCTGGCTGTATTTGTACGGAGCCTCTCTGACACCGGGTCCCGCCTCAGAGAGTAAAAATGGTCCTTACCGCGGTAGGGGCTCTGCGCTGCGACGACATCTTTCCCCCTTTCAATAAGTGACCCTAGCTGCCTCGTCTAGCAAGGGGTCGTACGAACAAGATGACACAACTAAACAACCCAAGAGAAAGGA
>JARSSU010008157.1:0-10794 GCA_029619165.1 Eurosta solidaginis
AAAATGTCATCGTGTCACGGCCTTGAATGAGACGCGAACATCACGGTGACATACATAATACGGGCCTAAAACCAAACCGAAACCAGCGGGAACCCTGCAAAAATTGTTGGATTACGTGGTCCATTTTCTTCATGTTGGAGTACTCTAACAATACTCCTTTACAATGCGTTTGCGGACCACCATCAGCCGATCATTGCTCGTTTTTTAACGACCGTGGTCACGACACGATGAAGATCGAACAGAGTTGCCAAAACTAAAATATTGCATACCAATAACTCATAATAAAATTTTACTATGGCAACTCTGATAAAATGCAACCGCAAACTTGTTTTATGTATACATACTATAGTATAGAGAAATATTAGTTTCTTTATTCACGCAAATGCTAAATAACACAATCCGACACAATTCCTCTTTAGTACTTTGGAATATGATCCTCTGTGGGTGCTCCATGGAGTACTACAGTGAAAGTACTTTGGAAAGTACTCTATGGAATAATCACAAACAAAGCGAGAGTGGGATCACCTACTCCTCTCCTAGGACATCGCTATCTAAATTGGAGCACATTTTTTGTATGAATACAGATTAGTTTTGGAACACTCCTATACTCCTAAAGGAGTATTCTTTACACTATTTATGGAGTACTCGCGTTTTTTGAAGGGAATTTCATAATTATTAGTGTTGGGAACTATCGAATGAATTCAATTATCGATAGTTACTGAATGATTATAACTATCGAATGAATTTTTCATTCATTCATTTGAACTGCTCTTTAGACGGCCCATACATGACACAAAGCCATGCGCAAATATAAAACGACGAAATTTGTGGAAATGAAAATTTTGGCATACACCACTCAAAAACACTGCGCAATATTCATTTTTAATGTAGCGCAACAAATAAAACATGTGTTTTAATTGTATAAAAAAGGCACTAATTGTATAAAAAAAACACTATTTATTTTCCACAGTGCTGGTAATTCACAGTATAAGTCGAAAAACTCGCCCCAGAAGCGTTTATTTTCCATTGTATTTATAATTTTTATATTTTAGTTGCAAGACCAGCTCAACTCATTGCAGTACTGCGCAATATTCATTTTTCAACTAGCGCACCAAATGAAACATGTGTTCTAATTGTATAAAAAATTATTATGTATTATTGAATTTGTGTGAATTCCTGTCACAAGCTAGAGATGGTACTTACGCCTTCGATATTAACATTTTTAAGCAATAATTACTGATGTTATATTATCACAAACCACAGGTAAACTGCGTAAGATTCACCACACACGAAGAAAAAAGCATGTGCAATATTTGCAGACATGCGTAAATATCAAAATCGTTTTGATTTTAGCGCAGTTCTCTGCGCAAATAGCGCAACCAGTGCACACACCAGGCAAATCCTTGTGCAAAGTGGTAATTGGCACAAGGATACTTGAGCCGTGTAATTGGCGTATTAGCTAGCCAGAGGTCAAAAGAACAATTTCTGGATTGTTTTAGTTACCGCAGGGTGTAGCTAAAGAACAAAGCTATATAAGACAAAAAACGTCCTGTTCCAATGAAACGTGATCCAGATACGGCTAGAGATTTAACATGCAAATGCAACAACAATGTGACCATATGCATCAATTTGTTGTTGCATTTGCATGTTATACTATTTTCACACAGACGGCTTATTGAATAATAAAGGCAATTTTCTACATTAAGACGCTTATTGAGCTCAATCTTCCCTACAAAATTCGAATCTATTATTATTTCATTAGTAGCTAATCGAATGCCTAATGAAGTCAAAAGCACAATGCAACTCTGTTGGCAGCTTTCCGCTTCCGTTTCCGCTTCTTAGTTGTTGGTGTGTTCAGGGCTTAAAAATGTCATTTGTCAAAGCAAATGTCATTGTCTGCATGGCGGAACGATACAAGGTGGCCGCATCGAACAGCTGATTATAACCTTTTTATTTGATTTGATACATCAACTACCGGCGCAGTACGATTTTGACATTTGCCCATCGAATTTACAAGTACATGGAATTTTTTTTGTTTGTAGGTATGTCACCATGCTCCCACCTTGTATCGTTCCGCCATGATTGTCTGTCTCATCCTTCATACTAATCGAGCAGTTACTTCTGTGTGAAAGCACAAAATTTACGATTTCATTTGCAGGTGAAATGAGATCATTAAGTTTCTGTGTGAAAACAGTATTAGATTTCTATCCGTATCTGGATCACGCGTCATTGGAACGTAACAAAAATGTTAAATATGACTAAAATGGTGTAAATAATGACAATATTCAATTTAACTGCCTTTGTTACATGTTCTGTAAAGTGCATGCATGATATGCAAATGACCTTGGTTCGCAACCCACTGGGTTTTTTTGGTCTTACCACTTCGTATTGCCAATATATCAGTACTCCCCCAAACCTGTGGAGAGATTTTATGCCGCTATAACAACAACAACAACAACAGGAAAGAAGATTACTTAAAATGGATTTTTATCTGTATTATTCAAATCTGTTTCAGAGGCATTATTGATTGCCTTAACTTATACATATACAAGTATGTACATCGATTTGACATGAAAAATACCTTCAATGTTTAAATTGCTGTTCAAAAATATTATCATATCTAGTTTATCTCCTTTAAGTCGGTTTCTCCTGTCGTTAATTATTTGCCCTGCTTTCGAGAAAACTCGTTCTGACGGAACCGATGTTGCGGGTATACATAAATATTTTTTCGAAAGCATATGAAAAGGTGGCTTATGACTCAAAAAAGAAATTGCGATAAACAGCTGTTAAAGATAAAAAAAACTATCGAAACCATAAGGATAGGATAGGATAGGATAGGTTAGGTGGTAGCTGCCCTGATAGGGATAGCTCACTTGGACAACACGAAGGTCCGTTGTGATACCACATACACCAAAAATAACGGTGACTTAGATCTAGCTACTTAGAGAATTGTTGGGTAGCAACGATAAAGCTCCGAATAATACCGACCTCAACTTTGGATAAATCCTTGGGAGATCCAAGTGAGTCGCAACCGAAGTACTTTCGCCTAATTCTGGCAAAAGCTGGGCAATCAAGCATAAAGTGATTTGGTGATACACCTCATCATCCTCCATACAGCTGCAGCAGGATGGAGTTTCCAGTATATTGAGACGTACCACATGGATACCCATGGGACAGTGCCCTGTCAAAACCCCAATGACCATTGATAGGTGAGCCTTAGTGAACCCAATTATTTCAGCAGACCTCCTGCCATCCACTTTCGGCCAGAAAGATCTTGCTACCCTGCAAGACATGGTGTCCGCCCAACGTTTTCTGAGCTGACTCGAGGCCCAGCTATGGAGGAGCAATCCACAGGAGGCCAGCAGGCCCGAAATCCCTACAGCCATCTTCATCCGGTTCAGTTGTACCGATGCGGGCTAAGAGATCCGCTTGACAGTTACCCGGGATATCACTATGGCCCGGGACCCAGATAATCTTAATTGTAAAATAATTCGATGCAATCGCAAGCAAGGTCAGGCACTCCCAGACCGCCTTCGATCGCACTGCGCTTGGATCAGAGTAGATGTTAAATTTCCTAACTGTAGTAGCACTGGATAGCATTCCATCCACCGCATCCTTAATCGCAGCAACTTCCGCTTGGAATACACTGCAGTGATCAGCCAACTTAAACTTGCGGCTTAAATTTAGCTCTTGACAAAATACCCCCCCCACCAACCTTTCCATCCAGCTTCGACCCATCCGTGAACAAGTTAACCGGTCCCATGCCCCAGATAATTCCTCTTCCCCACTCCTCTCTCTGGAATGACTGTGGTGAAGGTTGTATAGGGAGTAGTTATCGGCATAAAATAGTCCGTTCTGTCCGGGATAAAGTCGAAACTGGTAAGAAGGCTAGAGTGTCCGCGGTCAGAAAGTCCATATCCCATATCGCGAAGCCTGACCAACGACCTTGCCGCGGCCGCTTTTCCCGCAATATCTACTGGGTATATGTTCAGCATGACGTTCAGTGCCAAGGTAGGTGTTGTTCTGAGAGCGCCACTGATACAACCCAGAGGGAGAGGAGAAAGGACACCCCCCTGTGGCGTGCCCCTGCACACCTTCCTCTTAATTATGGCCCCTCCCCACTCCGCTGCGACAATTCTGCCGCATAGAAGTTTGCTAATAAATTCAACCAGAGCCGCCTCGACTCCTAAACCCACCAGAGCTCTTTCGATTGCCCCCGGTAAGACATTGTTAAAACCTCCCTCGATGTCTAGAAAGGCACCCAGAGCATACTCTTTGTGTTCTAGGGACCCCTCTATTTGCTTTACAATCGAATGGAGAGCCATTTCCGTCGATCTGCCATTGCAGTACGCATGCTGTGAAGCCGACAGTAGGTACAGCTCAATCAAACGCTCAAACGTCTTAAGAAGAAACGACGAGAGACTGATTGGCCTGAAATCCTTAGGTGATACATGAGAGCTTCTGCCGGGCTTCGGAATGAAAATAACCCTAACCGTGTGCCAAGACTTCGGGATATAGTTAAGCCTGAGGCAGTTATTATAGATGATGGCCAACCAGCGGCAGGAAATCCCCAAAGACTTTTGAAGTTGCGCAGGAATGATTCCATCCGGGCCCGGAGACTTATAGGGCTTGAACGACCCTATAGCCTAGGTTATTTGACTTTCCCGTATTGGAATGGCAGGCACTTCTGCGTTGCCAACGACCGCCGACCATGCAGGCGAAGATCCCTGCGCAACTGGGACATCGGGAAAATGATTGTCCAGTAAAAGACTCCTCACTACTCATCGACCAGTCCCCACCATCATCTCGCAGATACCCCAGAGGAGCGGGATTCCTAGAGAGTATTTTTCTAAGCCTCTCGGATTCATTGCAGCCCTCTACGTTTTCGCAGAAGCTTCGCCATGCATCTCGCTTGGCTATCCTTATTTCATATTTATAAATCCCCAGAATCACCTTATAGAGCTCCCAGTCCGAGGGTAATTTACTCCTCCTGGCTCTGTTGAAGAGCCGCCGACTGGACGCTCTTAGGTCGTCAAGAGAATTCGACCACCAGGGCGGCTTGCCCTTCCCCTGTAAATTTTCAATGGGCAGGACAGCTGAAAGGCGCTATTGCTTGCCGAGGTGAAGTTTTCCACCAGAACGTCTATCTCAGATTCGGACAGGTCCGAACTAACGGTAGGCACCGCATGCAATAGCTCTCCCAGCTTCCTACAATACAAGTCCCAGTTAGTACTTTTAGGGTTCCTAAAAGATATTTTACCGGGACGTTCTTCGTTCACCAAGAACTGAATATATCGGTGATCAGAGAAGGAGTGCTCGTTGAGGACCCTCCAGCCAGATATCCGACCTTCCAGTTCTCTACTAACCAGGGTGAGGTCCAGGACCTCCTCTCTTACCGCAGTAATAAAAGTCGGGTCATTCCCCCTATTACATATACAAAGTCCCTCATCTACAATAAAAGTAAATAAAGACTCACCTCTAGTGTTGGTATCCGAGCTTCCCCAGATGCTATGAGGGGCATTAGCATCGGCACCGGTGATCACGCCAACACCTCTCCGCCTTGCTTCAGCGGTGATTACGCCCAGTATCGCAGGTAGTGGTCCTGCTACGTCCCCGTGGGGCATGTACGCTGAGACCACCCACATTTCACTACTTCCTCGCTCGGGGCAGACCGTGGTTACGTCAGCATTGCTGAAATTAGAGAGAATAAAAGCTTTAATCTCTTTTTAACAAGCACACAGGATCTAGGCCTACTTTCCTCCCCATGCACCAAGGTGTTGAATTTTCCAGTCCTTAATCCAGAAATCTTACTGCCGTTACTACTCAGCCACGGCTCCTGGACAAGGACTATATCCACTCCGCCTTTTTCAAGGCAGAGCAACAAATTTACGGAAGCCGCCTTAGAGTGCTGAAGATTGATTTGACGGATTTCCATCAAAACCGCTCTTCTTCCGCACCCCATCCTTGGCGGATTCGTGTTAGTCGTGTCCATTCTAAAAAGTCCCCCTCAAGGCCGCTATCCGGAGCCGATTGTGTAGTCGCCCTTCAACGGTCTCGTGGTTATCTATGCTACGCAGGGAGGCCACGCGAGGGTTGACGCATTACGTTATGAGTAATGCGCTCAGAGCCAGACCGGACGCATAGCGGGAAAATCTTCAACCGCACCTACACCACCAACTTAATGGCGACGGAGCCGGAACGTACCTTGAGGCCCGCCACGGTTTTAACGGGACGTGGGCAGGTGCAGCATTAGCCTACCAGCCGTTTCGATAGGGTTTCACCCCGACCTACTAAGGTGGCAGAATACCGCACCTACCAGCCCAAAGTCATCAATTCCTAAACATAGTCAAAACCAAAGTCCGTAACAATCCAGTTCGTCACCGTTGTGTACCGATCTTGACCCTTAACAGGGTCCTCCCACCCCTGAGCTCGGCGCAATGACTCAGGGGTGCGGGTTTTATCGAGTTGTCCTCTCTAGATCCGCCATTATCAGTAGAAGCAGGGGCACGTCGTGCAGGACGTGATAACTAATCGCGCGTGACATTCGTCACTATGGCCGGTCTAAGACTGATAACAGTCCCTGATCCAGAGCCTGGAACCACTTATGATATCCAAGCCAAGTATCTTAGCCCCCATCGAAATCAGAAAAAAAGTGGAAAATTTTTTTGAGTCATAAGCCACCTTTATTTAGGACGGATCACATATATAGTTCCGGAAATGTTGACTGGCTACGATTCCAATAGTCTAGGGGATTATTTGATCGATCAACAAAATTTTGGCTTAGATATTGCTCCAACTGAATATTTGCATTGACATTGGGCGCGTTTTGACAAATTGTTTTTGCTTCAGCAACTCTTTCATCGAGAAGGTCCCAGAGAGATACTTCGCTTTTATCGACCGATACTTCTCTTGGGGTGTTGGTAGAAACACTTGTGTTTTGTTGCCGTATTATTTGTATTTGTTGTATTATTTGCCTTAATTTAATTACCAAAAGCAATTTTTTTTAAACCTAGGATCTAGGAATGTCGATTGGGCGCACATTTTGTCAGACTCCAACTGCCCTAATCGTCTCCAAACTACATCTAACAATCTGCTCTTCCAACTTTCTCCCTCTACAGTTTTCATTTTGCGATTTCGTACTGCGTATTGAAGACTCTGATTAGGGGCACTACCAGTGATATCGTAGGATAATTTTCTCCTCACAATTCGGTTGTCATGGCCTCTATGGGCTTGAAAATATTAGTGTAATCCAACAATGTTTCCCATTCTGATCAATTGAGGAAATCAGGAGCATTTGGTGAAGAAGTTATTACGGCATATGCGCTCCATCATTATAAGGGTGGAATTCCACCAGGTAGGGACGTCAGTTCAGTACCGCCCATTTGCTTTTGCATACTTCTTAATTTTTTCATCGCTTGAGAACTATGGTTAAAGTAAGTGACTATGGCACGACAGTTGGTTATGAGCACCGTCACTTGTGGAACAGCTTTGATGGCATCAATTACACATAAATTTAATGTGTGCGCTACACATGGGTGGTGGTGCTTCTGTAGCATTTCAATTATAATCTTTTTAATATTAGCCCCTTTATCACTTACCATAGTAACTATTTTGTCAAAAACGGACCACTCATCAAATATTAACTTCAATTCTGTAGTTATATTTTGGGAGGTATGATTTCCTAAGATTTCCTTTGTTTATAAAACTGCATAAATCGTTTTGTTATCCCGAACGAAATGACTAGTAACTGACAAAAAAGATTTTTGACTAACTACCAGTTGTAACTGAAATATGTGTTACAATGTTGAGCAAGTCATGTAGTTTCTTTTTTATTTCATTGTACTTAAAAGGTAGCATTGTATTTAATAAAACGTTTCTGTTTGGCAAGGAATATAATGGCAGAAGCTTTTTTGTATATTCTATAAATCCTACATTGTCATCAATGGAAGGCGGCTGCAAGTCTTTTGTAATAATCTTTAAAAGAGATTCATCAATGTTATTTTTTTCTTGCTCTGAGAGCTCAGAACATGTGCTGGTAACAAATAATTTTGTGTGCACAGTCTTCTTCTCAAACATCCACTATTGGAAATGTCTTCGGTAGGTACTTTTAAGGAACTTCGCGCTGCACTCACTGCAGTAGTTAACGAAAGAAAAGTAGAACTACTTTCCTCTTTTGAAATTACTGGCACTATTTCTCCTGAAGTTACATTCCTTTGTTCTGAGGAAGACGGCTGCTTACGGCGTAGATGGTTGTTTAAATTTGATGTATTGCCAGAAAATTTAAATTTTTTTGAATATATGGCATTTAACTTCATTGCCATTTTTGGTAAAAAAACTCCCAAAGGGAAGATCTCTTCAATCCAGGCCGCATTATCAATATCTACACAAATTAACTAGTTAAAAGCACTTCCTCAGTTAAAATTTTTAATAATTACCACGCCTAAAACGTTTTTCGATTATTTAAATTTAAATAGAACGAACGATTCGAAGAAATAGTAATGAGCGAATCATTCATACCAAAAACTACCCTGCAAAAATCGTGTGACCAAAAACGCACACAGCCACACGAATTTTTGGCAGGGGTGAAGATTTGGAATGAAAAATTCTCCAAATGAAATAGCATGCTGACAAATTTTGCTTTCCCACAATGTATCGTGCTCTCTCGCACCTATTATTTTCATAGGAAGAAGCACGTCGATTGGCCGCACTGCAAAAGCGTAGAGAATTGCGTGCTGCCGGTGGTAATCGCAGACGTGTTAAAGGCATCGACTACAATGCAGAGATACCATTTGAAAAGCGACCCGCTATTGGTTTCTATAACACCTCAGAAGAAAATGTTGAAAAACTAGAACCAGACTTTAATAAAATGCGCCAACAGGACCTGGATGGTGAACTGCGTTCAGAGAAAGAAGAACGCGAACACAAGAAAGATAAACAAAAGCTCAAGCAACGTAAAGAAAATGATATGCCCCTAGCTATGTTGAAAAATTTAGAACCCGATAGAAAACGCTTCAAACTGGTGTTACCGCAACAAAAAATATCCGATCGCGAGTTGCAGCAAGTGGTCAAATTGGGACGTGCTAGTGAAATAGCTAAAGAACCTACACCTGCACATTTCACCGATCGCATAATGCAGGAAACACAGAATATGATGGCGCTTACACATGTGGAAACACCGTTGAAGGGTGGCGTTAACACGCCATTACATGAATCAGATTTTTCAGGAGTGTTACCTAAGGCGCAATCAATTGCTACACCTAACACTGTTATTGCCACACCATTTAGGTGAGTATACATTCATAAGTTTTATTGTTTTTTCTGCGCGCATTTAGTTTTTATCCCAAACCGGACCCACCCAGGGTAATTTTTTATAAGCGCGGCCGAAGGCCGCCAACGCAGAAAGGTGTTCTATTCAAAAAAAAACTATGGATAGAGCCTTATATTTCGAACCCTCTCGGTGTCATTTTACGGTTTTTTGTAAATAGCTTTCGACAGAAATAAAATGTTTGATTTCCGCTTTCGGATTCTTAAAACGGAGGTCGAGACGCGTCGTACTCATACGTCATACTACCTTTGATAATTTTTGATAAAAATTAAGTGGTGCACCGTCTTGTAAAACGTTACCGAATATTTTTGTGACAAAGCAAGCCATGTAAGAGGCGACTTAAATCCACAGAACCAAAAGCTCGAGAGATTTTAAAAAAATCCTTCGTTTGGTAGTCAGGCAAGTGCCAAAGTGTACCGGATTCATAACCAACAAAGAACTACCAACGTTCGTAATACTCCCAAAAATTTTCCATAGTTGTTGTTATTGTTGTTGTAGCAGTGAACTTTCCATAGTTGTTCTTACCGTTAAAACAACCAACAATTCTGAAAGTACGTATTTCCCTTTTTCCCCAATGCTAGGTGAAAAAACTATATGTCATAATTTTATTGCTAATATATAAAAACAATCCTCTGATATACACGAAGAATCTCGTGCGCGTGTTCCAATTAGTTTGGGTGAATTAACAATTACTGCAAAAATTTCTGAATACCTATTTCAGAAGTCCAGTAGCCTCAAACAAGCGTCGAATATTAAGAAACTTAGGAAAAATAAGTGTGTTTTTATTCACTAAGCAAACTTTTACTAATCCCCTCATACATAAATAAAAATTGCTTATTTTTTAAGCTGTTCCATTTTCGCAGACTTCAGAAAGATATCTGGTCTCCTACTGGCTATGATGGTGCACACACTAACGGTTTCATTGTTGGCGGTTGCGAAGGTGGTCATGTTATGATTTATTCAGCTGCTAAAATGCTTGCCAACGAAGAAGGTCTCATAGCACGTCAGCATAAGCATACGGTCCTGTCAGCGGTCTTGATGTTAATCTTTTTCAAACAAACTTGCTAGCTTCGTGTGCCTCTGAATCTGAAATATTTATATGGGATCTCAACAATACCACAACACACAAGAATCCGGGAACTAAAACACAACCACTCGAGGTTGTACAAATGTTGCCTGGAATCGTCAGGTACAACACATATGGCATCGGCCTTTAGCTCACGTTGTGTTATTTGGGATTTACGTAAAAGCGAACAAATTATTAAACTCTCCGATACACAATCTCGTGTAGGTTGGCATGCCATACAATGGCATCCGGATGTGGCCACACAAGTTTGGCTAGCTTCAGAAGATGATCAAGCGCCTGTGGTACAATTATGGGATTTACGTTATGCCACTGCGCCTGCAAAACGACGCAAATACATCAACGTGGTGTTTTGGGTATGTCATGGTGCCCGAGTGATGTTGAT
>JARSSU010008158.1:0-25958 GCA_029619165.1 Eurosta solidaginis
TGCTTGCAAAATAAAAAGGTGCTAAAGGATTCTTAAGTATATCATCTGGTGGCACTACGTAGAAGATATTTCAGTTTCAGTTAAGT
This sequence comes from Eurosta solidaginis, assembly GCA_029619165.1. Lineage (NCBI taxonomy): Eukaryota > Metazoa > Arthropoda > Insecta > Diptera > Tephritidae > Eurosta > Eurosta solidaginis. The sequence continues at coordinate 87 of JARSSU010008158.1, forward strand.
CTCCTGACAGGACATCGTACTCAGACCCGCCACTATATGTCTCCTTATGACGTTAAAGACCCGTTTCTTAGTAAATTGGAAATACTTATGTTAAAAAGCGAAATGAAATATTGAGCAGGTGAAGTAGTCACAAGTCTGGAGACCCCTGAAGACAGCCACCTCTTAAACAAATAAGAAGCATAAGCAAGCCCGCGGCACGGCATTCACTCAAATTCGATGAACTGCTCCGGGTTTTATAAGAGTTATTTTTCTGGTTGTGGTTATGTAAAAAGGAGGTTTTCTTTATCCCTCCACTCGTTTTGGGACATTATTTTATCTTCCTCGGGGAGATTTGTTTTTTATTTACAAAAGCATAAAGCAACTTCTTTTCAAGTTCACTCTGTTATTAAAACTAAACTCCCAATTATTACAGAAAGGGAGGGTGGACTCCCATTCATACAGACTCAACTCCCTACATAACACAGACCGATTGCATCTGTCAGCGATTTCTTAAGGTATATGCTAAAGAGGATGAAATGGCGAAAAAAAATCAAAATACTGTCGCACCGCCAGAATTTGAGTTGAAATATTGACGGAGTTCACCAGGCTTATGCTCTTGAGTACTTGGTGGTTCTTTCAAAAGAATTTTAAAAACAATATGTATCTACTTCGGTATTGTGCTGGTCATTTGGTATATTTGATCCACAATTTCTTCCTTAACAGAAGATCTCAGTTTCCATATGAGGTATTGCATTCCAGTAAAATAAATGCGCCCATAAATAGTCTAAATAGTCTCAGCACAGGCTACTAAATACGCCACAAAACTGCAATCGTGAGAACTAGGTATGCAAGCTCTCAGGGGTTCAGTGGCGCTGAAACCTCCTCCACTCCTGCGCATCAAGATTCGTATTAGCTTAAGGTAACGATGCCACTTAACTCAAATGAAAGAAATTTTATGTGCTCTAGCTTCTCTATGAGGCTTAAGTAACCTGTCTTAAAATTGTTTAGAAATAGTCTGTAAATGATACAGAAATCGTTTCGAAATGATACCACAGTTAATCCTGAAGTAATACTGAAATTGTTCCAATTGGTCCCGAAATCGAAGTGATTGCAAAAGTAATGCAAAAGTGATCCTTAAATGATTCCAAATTGATCCTGAAATGAATGCAAATATGATCGAAAAGTGATATTTAAATTGCATTCAAATAGTTTCGAAATAATCCCAAGTGTTGCTGAGGTCATTCCAAAATGGGACCCCAACACCATGTTGTTGTTGTTGTTGTAGCGATAAGGTTGCTCCCCGAAGGCTTTGGGGAGTGTTATCGATGTGATGGTCCTTTGCCGGATACAGATCCGGTACGCTCGGGTACCACAGCACCATTAAGGTGCTAGACCGACCATCTCGGGAACGATTTATGTGGCAACATTAAACCTTCAGGCCATCCCCTCCCTCCCCACCCCCAGGTTCCATGAGGAGCTTGGGGTCGCCAGTGCCTCGTCTGTTAGTGAAACAGGATTCGCCACGGATAGGTGAGGTTGACAATTGGGTTTGGAGAAGCTATATATTGCGCTGGCAACCTGAAGGGTTGCGCTACACACCCCTTGAATCTGGTATTTTAGTCGCCTCTTACTAATGCTGCTCTCAATATAATACACCAGTGGGGGAAAAATGCGAAGCTAGTATTTGGCGCGGCGAAAACACAAGTTATGGCATTTACGAGAGCGGCTAAAACAGCTAAAATAGGAATCGATGGAACTCAACTCAACTTTGTTAATGAGATGAAGCTCCTTGGTGTCATTATTGACGAAAATTTAAGATTTGCAAAACATTCGAAGTATATTGTTGAGAAAGCCTATAAAATATTTAGAAATCTAAGTAATTTCGTACGTCCAACATGGGGAGTCCATCCCGACAACGTTGTTATCATTTACCAGCAAGTCATAGAACCTACAATTACTTATGCTGCTAGCATCTGGGGAAGAGCAATAAAATGGTACTATATTCGAAAATTATTAAGATCATTTCAAAGACAATTTGCTATTCGCGCTATAAGAGCATTTCACACGGTCTCAGCTACGTCCGCGCTAGCACTGGCGGGGTTCATACCACTTCACCTAAAAATAGCGGAGTTAATGAAAATAGAAGAAGTAAAAATCAGTGGCAAATTAAACCAACAAAGCGAACTTAGTCTCCAGAAAAGAATGAAACAGCACCAACAACTGCACCCGGCTATCCGGAGAACAATAGATTATAAAACAATGGAGACACAAGTCCAAATAAATGCTATATACCACGCTGATGCTACTCAAATTTACACAGACGGAAGTAAACTTGACACTGGTGAATGTGGAGCAGCATTTGTAATTCGATACCCAAATACTCAGTGGGAAAATAAAACATTAAAACTCCACGAGAGTTGCAGCGTATTTCAAGCGGAGGCGCTAGCTATCGACGCGGCGCTAGAGTGGGTGAAACTGGCCTCAACCGCAACCCATGTTCAACTGTACTCTGACAGCATGTCCTGTTTGGAAGCCATTAAAAACCGAAGCAATGACATGCCACTTATAGCTTCCATACATCAGCGACTTCACCGACTCTCCAAACGCAGCATTATTGAGTTCAGCTGGGTCAAGGCTCATGTTGGAAAAGAAGGAAACGAGTTAGCCGATTATTATGCCAAACAAGCAGCAACAAATCCAGGAGAAATCAGACTTTCAGATTTTCCAATGAACTATGCGAAACGTCAAATTCGTTTAGAAACAGAAGCCTTACGGCAAAGTGAATATGAAGAAGCAACTACAGGTAGTACAACCAAATTCATTTTAAATCCCCAACGGATGCAAAAGCATATGCGAAAGTCTTTGGTATATCATTTGAGATGACCCAACTGCTCACTGGTCATGGCTACCATAAAGAATACCTGAAGCGCTTTAAAATCATCGAAAGCGACGCTTGCCCCTGTGATCAGGAAACGATACAAACGCTAAACCATCTGCTACAGGATTGTCCCCGATACGCTAGAAAAAGGCACCGTCATATCACATTGTGCGAAGAAACCCAGGTACCCCCATTTAATGTAATGGCAATCAGCACCGATAAACATCTCGTGGAGTCATTGAAAAAACTAGTTTTTGATATTATTAGTACTGTAAAAGGTTTCAATCATATGCTGAATTAAATTATAATATGTATTTATTAGAAGCAATATACTAATATATATGACAAAAAAAAACAAGTAAGGAAGGTTAAGTTCGGGTGTAACCGAACATTACATACTCAGTTGAGAGCTATGGTGACAACATAAGGGAAAATAACCATGTAGGAAAATGAACCGAGGGAAACCCTGGAATGTGTTTGTATGACATGTGTATCAAATGAAAGGTACTAATGAGTATTTTATGAGGGAGTGGGCCATAGTTCTATAGGTGGACGCCATTTAGGGATATAGCCATAAAGGTGGATCAGGGTTGACTCTAGAATTCGTTTGTACGATATGGGTATCAAATGAAAGGTGTTAATGAGCATTTTAAAAAGGAGTAATCCTTAGTTCCATAGGTGGACGCCGTTTCTAGATATCGCCATAAAGGTGGACCAGGGGTGACCCTAGAATTTGTTTGCACAATATGGGCATCAAACGAAAGGTGTTAATGAGTATTTTAAAAGGGAATGGGCCTTAGTTCTATAGGTGGACGCCGTTTCGAGATATCGCCGTAAAGATGGACCAGGGGTGACTCTAGAATGCGTTTGTACGATATGGGTATCAAATGAAAGGTGTTAATGAGCATTTTAAAAGGGAGTAATCCTTAGTTCCATAGGTGGACGCCGTTTCGAGATATCGCCATAAAGGTGGACCAGGGGTGACCCTACAATTTGTTTGCACAATATGGGGCATCAAACGAAAGGTGTTAATGAGTATTTTAAAAGGGAGTGGGCCTTAGTTCTATAGGTGGACGCCTTTTCGAGATATCGCCATAAAGGTGGACCAGGGGTGACTTTAGAATTTGTTTGTATGATATGGGTATCAAATGAAAGGTGTTAATGAGTATTTTAAGAGGGAGTGGGCCTTAGTTCTATAGGTGGACGCCTTTTCGAGATATCGCCATAAAGATGGACCAGGTGTGACTCTAGAATGCGTTTGTACGATATGGGTATCAAATGAAAGGTGTTAATGAGTATTTTAAGAGGGAGTGGGCCTTAGTTCTATAGGTGGACGCCTTTTCGATATATCGCCATAAAGATGGACCAGTTGTGACTCTAGAATGAGTTTGTACGATATGGGTATTAAATTAAAGGTATTAATGAGAGTTTTAAAAGGGAGTGGTGGTAGTTGTATATGTGAAGGCGTTTTCCAGATATCGACCAAAATGTGGACCAGGGTGACCCAGAACAACATCATTTGGATACCGCTAATTTATTTATATATGTAATACCTGCCAAGATTTTAAGGGTTTTTTATTTCGCCCTGCAGAACGTTTTCATTTTCTTCTACTTAATATGGTAGGTGTCACAACCATTTTATAAAGTTTTTTCTAAAGTTATATTTCGCGCCAATAAAACAATCCAATTACCTTACCATGTTTCATCCCTTTTTTCATATTTGGTATAGAATTATGGCATTTTTTCATTTTTCGTAATTTTCGATATCGAAAAAGTGGGCGTGGTCATAGTCGGATTTCGTTCATTTTTCATACCAAGATAAAGTGAGTTCAGATAAGTACGTGAACTGAGTTTAGTAAAGATATATCGATTTTTGCTCAAGTTATCGTGTTAACGGCCATGCGGAAGGACAGACGGACGACTGTGTATAAAAACTGGGCGTGGCATCAACCGATTTCGCCCATTTTCACAGAAAACAGTTAGCGCCATAAAATCTATGCCCCTACCAAATTTCAATTGGATTGGTTAATTTTTGTTCGACTTATGGCGTTAAAAGTATCCTAGACAAATTAAATGAAAAAGGGCGGAGCCACGCCCATTTTTAAATTTTCTTTTATTTTTGTATTTTGTTGCACCATATCATTACTGGAGTTGAATCTTGACATAATTTACTTATATACTGTAAAGATATTAAATTTTTTGTTAAAATTTTACTTATTTTTAAAGTGGGCGTGGTCCTTCTCCGATTTTGCTAATTTTTATTAAGCGTACATATAGTAATAAGAGTAACGTTCCTGCCAAATTTCATCATGATATCTTCAACGACTGCCATATTACAGCTTGCAAAAATTTTAAATTACCTTCTTTTAAAGTGGGCGGTGCCACGCCCATTGTCCAAAGTTTTACTAATTTTCTATTTTGCGTCATAAGTTCAACTCATATACCAAGTTTCGTCGCTTTATCGGTCTTTTATAATGATTTATCGCACTTTTTCGGTTTTTCGAAATTTTCGATATCGAAAAAGTGGGCGTGGTTATAGTCCGATATCGTTCATTTTAAATAGCGATCTGAGATGAGTGCTCAGGAACCTACATACCAAATTTCATCAAGATACCTCAAAATTTACTCAAGTTATCGTGTTAACGGACGGACGGACGGACGGACATGGCTCAATCAATTTTTTTTCGATCCTGATTATTTTGATATATGGAAGTCTATATCTATCTCGATTCCTTTATATATGTACAACCAACCGTTATCCAATCAAACTTAATATACACTGTGAGCTCTGCTCAAACTGAGTATAAAAAAAAACAAAAAAGAAAAAAAGTTATGACGAATGTATATAAATATTCATGTTTAACATGTCAGCCTGTATCCATTCGCAGGCGTTATTATCATTCAAACCATAAACCAGTAAGCAGAGCTTACAACAATTGTCCTATTGAAGGAAAAAAAAATAAATAAATAACTAATTCTGTTATTATTATTGTACTCATATGTAATTATTGTTAAGATATGAACATGAACATTGTAATAAATTTTTCCGAAGTGTAGTAAACGCCTGGGGACCAAAGGAAAAAAAAAGTCGCCTCTTACGACAAGCATACCTACCGCGGGTATATTCTTACCCCTTACCCGCTGGGGTACCCCAACACCATCTTAGCCCATTACTGTCCTCCTATTACCAGCTACGAACTTTCCAAACAGTTTATCAAGGTTTCACTGATACGGCAGTGTTCATAAAAATAGAAACTGCAATTTTTTTCTTTCATTCATTTTCAATAATTTAAGAAAAACTTCCATTAATTTTGTAACTGAAACTCTACAAATAAATCTCAAAAACATTTCCGAAAAGTTGGAGAAAATTTCGCATTTTTATTTTCTATTATTTGAATTGTTTGGTGTACCTACACAGTTTTGTAGCCCAACCAATTTTATTGATTTTTGACAACTTTTTCCCGAAACTTATTTTATTTTTCCTTCCATACGTAGGGTATTTTTTTTTACATTTTTTATTAAGTTTCACCGGAAGCTTACATATATGCGATAAAGTTTTGTAAACAAAATTTTAAAGTTCGATAGTATATGTAGTATATATCCCATACAGTTCATTTTTCAGATTTTAATTTTTTTGAAATTTTATTATATTATTGTTTAGCTCCATTCATACACAGCCGAAGACAGTCCCATTCTTACTTGTTTTACTTCCGTTTTTGCGTTGGCATTGTCATGAATTCTAAAACCATACTTAATTTAAATTTCATAAAAATCATCATTCGCGCTGTGACCTGTTAGGATAGATATCAATATCACATCATCATATCATATCATCATATGTCTTGACATTTGAATAAAAAATAAAAAAATAAGATTAAATAGTCGATCTAAGAAAAAAATGTGAAAAAAATGCCTGTGTATATTTTGCAAATTAACAGAAAGTTTTCTTTATCATACTGTAAGCATGAAGAAACATAACCTTTGACGACTATCTACTGCAAATATATATGTATGTACGTGTAAAGCGCAATATCGCGTAAACCTGCACGTGACCTGAATTAACATGCAAAACGCACAGGCATGAAACTATGAAATGTTAATGCATCTCCAGGCATTTTAATACTCATCCCTATAGCTTAATACCAGACTAATATCAGATTGGACAAAAATCGCACAAACCACACGCTAAGTGGTATGAGTGTACCAAAGGATTTGATTGCAACCATTTTAGTTGTGCCCCACTGCTGCGTCAAACAATTTTCCATGCAGAGCGCCACTCAGCGCCCAGAAGTTCGCAAGTATTTAGTAATGCAGCGACATAAAGTGAAGTGGCATCAAGTGAAGGGAAGTGTCCTGCGGATATGATGATGAGGCTATTTAAGCAACTACAAACGCCATTCTTTGGCACTTTGTATGTTTGCGTGTAGCAACAAGTGACGACAGTTGTACATAAAAGCAGCAGCAGTATGTGATATAAATAGTCGTTAGCAGGTTTTATGTGTGCGTGGATATTAAAGAGACAATGCGGAAGCAGGGGAATTTAAGGAACGATAAAGCGAGAATGATATAAGCTACTTTGTACATGATTTTGATATTTGCGAAATAAAGGCAAGTTATAACGTGGCATATGATTAAAAATCATCTCACGTAGAGTTGCCACCTGAGCTCACACATATATATATTTTTTTAATTTCGGTATTTGTCAAAATGGGTATCAATCGCAAGTTATTTTACCTCGTGTTTATTTACAAATATTTTTAAAGGTTGCCACCTAGGATTGCCACGTTATTTTATTTATGCCTTTTCATATTCACTGCCAACACAGAAACAGCCAAACAGATTTAAAAATAAATTTATATGGATTTATACGACCACGTTGAACATTCTAAGTCATCTAAATCCCATACTTGAGTGAGAAGCTTGCGCTCGCCGGAGCCTCGCTTGCTAAATAAAAAAAAATTACCATTTAGTTGGAGAAGCTATAAATTACGCTGGAAATCTCTCTAAGTGGTTACGCTTCACAACCCCTTGAATTCTAAGCTCTCTTTATTTGAATGTTGTCACTCATGATGTTTTTGCAAGGTTGCCACCTATTTAATATAAATTATATTAAATGAGCTGTGCAAATTTTGGTATATATATAACATGTTTAGAATATTTAAACCAATGTTCTTCATACCAATTCCACTTATCCTCTTTCCTCTTAAAAACAATGGCACACCCAACACATCCCTACATATCGGATGGGGTTGATCGGGACCGGTTATCGGCAACGCAACATGCCTATCTGAAGGAAGTTGAAATAGCGTTTTTCAAAATAATAGAAACCTAAATCGCAGCATATTTTTCGTACTGGGCATATTTCGTGACAACGTTGTTTCTTTTCGGGGTGGGGAGTGGCGTTGGCTCAGACACTGACGACCTAGCAATCACTTTCAATAAAAATATATGGATATCCTCCGAAACGCTTTGCAAAGATAGCTGCGCATGTTGGCTAGACAAACGGAAAAAATTTGGTTCATCCACAGAAAGATCAAAATCCCTGTATTTGCTGGGATAGGTTTAGGATCTTGGTATTATGGCATGACAACAGGTTTTAGTGGAACTTAATAAACATTGGTTAAGCTAGGAAAGCCTGGATGAACTTTTTCTTCTACCGGTACAGAGGAAACCCTATTATAGAGAGTTAGGCAAATGTAATGACCAAGAGTAATATGGAAAGGGGCGAAGTAAGGCGGGTTTTTCCCAATCCTTTGGGTCTCGGCATAGCAATCATAAAAGCTAGGCAATCAATGTTTCTGGTAACCCCTTGTGATACCAAGGTCTGGTCGTTAGATGGTATCAATTCATAGGATTTGTAAACCGAAAGTAAAGTGGGTTTTGCACGATCATTGTAATTAATCCAAACTTTTGGAATGGTACTGCTGATGGTATCCGTAGGGTTGAGTACTTTACTGCAAGCTGTCTTGAGGTTTAGAAAATAGATGAAGCTTAAAAGAACCGTCATTGCTTAATTTTAGTGTGGGATCACGGGCAAAAGCTGGCAGGTTTTAAAGGAGACATATCGGCTTTATATAATGTCACCAGTACAACTTTCTTAGTCTGAAGGAATGCACACTGCTTCTACTGTAAGATTAATACGTGGAGCTCTAACATCGTGCCTTCGAGGGAAGTCGCTAAACGAATCACTTGTGGTCGCATTAGACTTTTTTTCAACAAAATTATCTGTATGCCAGGTCGTACTAGCTTATGGAATTGCTGCCTTCCAAACCATAAAGGGCTTCCAAGAGTGGCTTTAGCGTTCATCTGGTTGCTAGGTTTAAACACGTGACCCTTGGGTCAGGCAAGAACTCACTGGCCTCATACCATATTTTCTCAGATGTCGTGATCTTTCTGGTGGCTGCTAAGTCCAAGCCAAGAGAGCTACAAGAACTCATTAAAAGTCATCTCTGGGCGCTTTTTCAACAGCTTCAAAGTCTTGTCTGCTAGCTCAAAAAAATATTCTATTGAAAAGCAAAAACACAACCCCACCTATGCGTTGACAGGCCGCTGTACAATTTCCCAATCGGCTCCTTAAAATATAGAAGGGGGTAGGACTTTACCTTAGCAAAATAAGAGTAAATAAATCAAAGCTTATTTTGTCGTTTCAATGGGCACAAACACTTTTTTGAGCTGGTCTGTCGGGAGGATTTAAAAATTAAAACAAATCCTATTGCAATTTTATTTTTGAGAAATTCAATTTTCGCAAATATAAATGAACATAAATGACAAGCAAAAACATAAAACTCAATAAGACTGCGAACGTGAAATGAATCTTAAGCAAGAAACTGCAAATGAACAAAAAATGGAAGTAGCAAAAACACATAGAAAGAAGGAAAGTAGGAGAAGAAGAAAAAATTTTTCTAAGCAAATATACACACGCACAATTTCATAAATTTTCCATTCATCATACGCCATGTCAGCACACGCAGAAGCTCAAATCAATGAAGACATAAGAGAGTGGTTACAGACAACGAAGAAGTCGCTGAATGCTAGATTGAAATATGAACTAAAGCCAAACGCTTTTAGAAATCATAAGAAAAGTACGCGTTTATGAACGATCAACAAAAACTAAAGTGAAGAAATAGTACAACAAGGACAAACAACTCAAAAAAGTGTCATAATAAAGAAAAGTTAAGCCATTGAATTTGATGCGGGGCAAAAAAATTAAATGGAGACTAGAAAAAATAAAACAATTGTCGCCTTTGTTTACTTATTCAAAATGTGTTGTCATTTGAAATTCCAAGCACCGCCGCTCATAAAAACAATATGGTGGCACAACAATTTACGACAGCACCGCACCCTAACGAAGGCAGAAAACATTTGATTACACTGTAAAGGATGAGAGCGGTAGTAAACAAATTGACAGACAAAAAGGCGCTCGGTATACAGAATAAGAAGAGGAAGAAATAAGGGTGTAATGTTTTAGAAAATAACAATCAAAACAAATAGTAGACAAAGACATTAAAAAATTATTATTATATTATTAGATCACTAAAATTTTAATTTTTATGACACTTACTTAGGCGCTACTCTTACTGCTCTCCACAAGAAAACATGCGTACACCAAAAGCAAGTCGGTTGACACGGCTCTGCATAGTGTGGCTATAAACATAGAGAAATCCCTGGACTGTAGGGAGTATGCCTAAAGATTCTTCTTAAGCATTGCGAGGGCCTTGAATAATGTGTCTATATGGGCGGTCATGGATGGTCTTAACTACATTGCAGTACATCCAGCCTAAACAGATGGCTGTATTTTTAAATTGCAGGAAGATTACTTCACAGTATGGGTTGTATAAGTCCACGATATCAATGCACAGGGTACGCCACAGGGCAGGGGTTTTATCACCTACCTGCGGACGATGAACATCAACCAACTACGGTCAAACTTACGACCTACGCAGATGACGTTGCAATTGTCACAAGTGGAAAGTGTCTTCCATTCAATTAGCTCTTTAATGGATCAGGCACTTTGGGATATTTATACCTGGGTGTCTCATGTCAGCACGACCGCCAACGCGAGAAGGTGGATTTGTTCTTGTTCAGTAAGAGGTACAAGGTCCCAAATTGGATCAGGCCTAAGCTAGGAGAAGGGACTCTGCAAAAGAAACCTTGCGCAAGCCCTCTCTGTCAAATTGGGTACTTACAGCCTTTGTAAACCCTATCCTATATTACGTAGTTCTCGTTTGGTGGAAATACGCCGTTAACTGACCCCTTAGCTATGTTTAACTAAATAATTCTTTCGTGAAAGTGTATGTATATTAATAAATTTTTTCACTAATAGAATTTTTCACAGGGATAGGCAAATGGGGTAATTATGTCACAAACCAAGTCAAACGGCAAATTCAAGTCACCCTTCACTGGAGCTCTTTTGAAGTGAAACTAAGGAAATTTAAATGCACTTAAATGGCCAATCGACAACTAAGGCTCTGAGTATAACACTGTTATGATCTTGGATGGTCCTTGATATTTTGACAGGACATTGGCAGACTATGCGGTGCATAGAGGATAATAAAAGGAAATAATTTCGTCACTTCACGCTTAGGTCATCTCATTTTTCTGAGGGACGGGGAATATCTTATTATAATATGAAAATGAATCACTGAATATGCTGCCAAGCGAAAAACTCGAGAACGGTTAAACCGATTTCTCTAATTTTTTTTAAAGAATATTCTTTGAATTACGAGGATGTTCTTATGGAGAAAAGATTTTAAAAATTGCCTTTAAAAGTCTAAGAACAACTATTTTTTCTATACTCCCATCCAAAAGATTCGTAATATTACCCAAAGTTCAATATGATCTTTAAACCCGAAAGTGTTAGTGGAGAGGTTCCGGGAAGGCGAAACAATTGAGTGACGTTAGTATCGTAAAAATATATTGTAGACGTCAATATTTGTCAATATTTTTACGATGGCAACATTACTCAAAAACAAATTGTAAAATGTAAATTGTCTGTGGTAAAATGTAACATTTCTTTGCTGTGCATCTATAATATATGGACAATAATAAGAAGGGAAAATGAAAATAAAATAGAACAGAATCAAATAGGAAGTAAAGAGGGAAGCTAAGCTCACTTTAAAATATAAGCAAATCTATTTTCGGGCAGAACAAAGTCTGCCGGGTTTTCTGGTCTATATTTATAAATACATTAGACTGAACCCGCGGCTCCGCCAGCAAAAAAATTTTCAAGTTCCTTCACAAAACATGTTACTTGCAGGAATGTCTACAATCACTGTACAAAAATCATGGCATTCCCATGTTGTTGATCAAAAGGTATAAGTGCCCAAATGAACAGACATTGAATTTTATCAGATATAGATTTCCTTTGTCTTCAGATTTCTGGCTTTGTCTAACCAAGGTTGACTTATAGTCCCACATGAAATTTCATATTTGCATTATTGTTTTCGGTATCACAAGGTATATTTAGGCTATAGCCACGATGCTGCAACTCTGGATACAGTAGAAACCGCTACATATCTTTATGGAGCCGCTTGAAGGAAAGTCAACAATTTTTATTAAAGCTCTAACATATGAGCCGTTCACTGCAGAAATCGACTAACTCCACTTTTTGAAAATCTTATATTTAAGTGTAATAGCACTTGGTATAGTCATAACTTTTTATATTTATAAAACTTTCCTAATCAATAAAGGTTAGCAAAACACAAAACGACAAAATTTGTTTGCCACTGAATAATAAATAATTTATCTCAGAAGCCAATTTGATTAGCTCCGTACTTTAATTTACATCGTTTCAATAATGCAGCTTAAATTCACTAGCAAACGCTAAATCATAACAGCATATATGACATATATACATGATTTCAATGAAAATATAGGCCCCATGTTTGTTTGGCCTGAACTGAGGGGTCTCGTGGCTCTCAAGAAATTTCCTCATGCCTAATAAAGTACGTAAAGACTTATGCTAAAAACTTAAAAAAAATAATAACATATTCAGATTCGAGTGCCGGGACAAAATAGAAATATCATAACTGTCTTAAGTTTATTGAAACTTGTTCAAAGTACGGAGATAAGAGCTCAATCATTTACTATATGATATCAGATTTTGCCATTATTGAGTCACATGCGAAAAAAGTTCAAAATATTTTTTCTGGTTTTGATTCGAACAATATAATCAACACATGCAAAAAGAAAGCACCATTTAATCTAAACCGAAATGACTCACCAATATTTTTTCTTTCATCAAAACCATTAGAAAGTCAATCATTAACAGAAAATTAACCGTTAATGGGTTTCCCAGTAATTGGTTTAAAGTACGCTGGATAAAGTTAGAAAGCTCCAAACTACACATAATATAATTCAAATATGACTATAATGAGATTCAGAATTTTATGCCGTCAAATAATAGGAAATATGTGGAAGTAGACCACAAAGTTTAAGAAATGCAGATCAGCCTTTATTATATCCTAAATATAGAGCTGTAACATGGAAAAAGGAGAGACATGATGGATCTGCTGAAATACATTCCTCCTGTTAACATGATTACTTTAAAACTTGTGAACAAATCGAAATGACGAGTCCTGACATACACCTGATAAAGTACTAGAATTGACGTTAATATTAATTTTCAGGAAAAATTTGTAATAAAAATATCTAATACTTAATTTTTTCTGTGAGAAAAAACTTAACCAACTCCACCAGTCACATAAAAATTGTAAGATTTCTGATGATAGTTTTTTTTGGCTAGTCTTTCTTATTAATTTTAATACTTTTAGATGAAAGCTATCTTTATTTCATGCATTATACAATATTTATTTGAATTTATATTATAAAGGGAGTTTTAAAAAACAATTCACATTATTCATCGCATTTCTCTACTTTCTGTTTTATGGAGTTGATCGTTTGTGCATTGAAGGGCTCACAAGACATTTGGAGAGAGACATTTTCTCCTCAGTGCAACTATACCCAAGGTGTTCAGTTGAGCTGAAGAGTTTTATTTTAAGAATATTCGAAGCTCCCACTCGCAACCTGCATCGAAGTTTCCAACATGAACCGAGGCTTCCAAGTCATAAAAAATTTATATATGACCAATGCCGTCGTAGGTGCTTTAATACTCAGTTTTCGTAGCTGGAAAATATTTATAATCATACTAGTATTGTATCGCAAACTTTTACCTCATAAATCATAATTTGCGTTGAGTAACTTTTAAATTTGATATTATTAAATTAATCAATAATTTCTAGTGGAAGAAATACTATGAAAATTCCAAAGGCATTCCGCTCAGACAGTCATTAGAACATACGATTAAAATTTATAATACATTTACAAACTATCGCAAAAAAATTCCCCTGAATATAAGCAAATATATATCTTTGCAAAAACCCTGCTACACGAAATTAAACAAGCTAGTATGTATATATGTAATATAATTCTATAATTCGCTTCAAAACTTAAAATTCATGACTCAAGGCAAATATAAGAAACAAAAGTTCTACACAAAGTGATGTGATGAACAAGATAACATATACTATGCATGTGTGTGTTGGCTTGTTATTATACTTGTTTTTGTATTTAAATCCAAATACACCCACAAGAGAATGTCCCAGTAGGATACCTAAATATTTTTTAAACTCAAATTTTACTAATTAAGATAATCCAAAAGCAAGTTACAGATATAAAAAAAATTGAGCCGGCTTGGTCTCTAACCGTGTTCATAACTTTGTGTTGTAATCAGCAGCGATTTTTGTTCGCCTACAAATTTTCCTTACAGGGATATCACAAAGCTTTAAGGTGCTTAAACTATTTCAAACTAAATACAGAAACGTTCAGAATTTCACTGAACTCGGTAACAAACGCAGTCAAGTTTGAAGTTGCATACGCAAATTCTTTTTAATCTTTATACAACAAAGCATTCCATACAGCATACAATCTCTGTGGAATTACGCACACTTATGCGAGTACACTGAAGTTTATGCACATAACACACGCCCACACATATGTACAAAGCCACACATAAGCAAAAACAGCACAAGAAATAAAGAGAAAAGTAAAATTTAAATGAATTACAAAACTATGTGGGAGTTCTAACTCGTTGGCGTGTGCATACAACCTCTTCTTGTCCATTCGTCGACCCAACTTTGAGCGCTGCCACTAAGTTTTTGCTAAAAGTTGCTAAAACCGCGTTTCTTAACCTCAAAATACTTGACGCATTACATGGTATACACGCAAGTTTATTAAGTACATGAATACACACACATACGCACTGACGTGCAAGCATACACATAAACACTTAAATATGCAGTAATATCATGCATTCTATTGTGTAGCACTGATAAGTGGGCGTTGCAAAGTTAGTCAAACTTTATGTGTGCAAATTGACATAAAAATATTAATGCCAGCAGCAAGTTAAAAGATGCAACCAAATTAACACTGCATTTATATATTATTTAAAATAAAAATATAGCGATGAAATGTTGTGGTGGAACCGCAGTTGGTATGAGAATTAGGGTATATCTGAAGTATTCATTCTTTTTATTGCCACACTGCAAGTTATTACCCTAGGAGATGTACAGCAGCGAACACAAAAAAATGCAGTGATCATTTTATCAAATTTCGGCATTTAAATTCATTTTTATTTTTGATGGTCAAAAAAAGCTTATATGAATGTTGTAACTGAAACTAACTTAAACCGTTTTCAAATATCTTACGAAATTGGCGCACTTTTTGTTAGAAGTTTTCTGACCTTTTAGAATTTTCGGCTCGTAGCCTAACAAATTCAGCCCCACAAAGTACAAGTATAGAAGTCTCCAAAAATTCGTAGTATTCGTAAATTTTTCCTAATTTTCTCGAAGTTTCGCTTTTTTCCCGAAAAAGTTTTTCAGATTAATTTGCACAGCTTTAGTTAAAAAATGTTAACAAGTTAAATTTGTTTGTTCAATGGTGTGTTCAATTTATACTTATTATTTAAGAATTCGGCCACCGTCATGTGATAGTAGCGTGCTCCATCTACCACACCGTATGCCCTGGCTTCGCAACCCGGGCAAAGCAACATCAAGATTTTAGAAATAAGGTTTTTCAATTAGAAGATAATTTTTCTAAGCGGCGTCGCCCCTCGGCAGTGTTTGGCAAGGGCTTCGGGTGTATTTCTGCCATGAAAAGCTCTCAGTGAAAACTCATCTGCCTTGCAGATGCCGTTCGGAGTCGGCATAAAACATGTATGTCCCGTCCGGCCAATTTGTAGGGAAAATCAAGAGGAGCTCGACGCAAATTGGAAGAGAAGCTCGGCTTAGATCTCTTCGGAGGTTATCGCGCCTTACATTTATTTTTATTATTTAAGAATTCATGAGCTTAACACCGGCTTGCAATAATTAACTTTCAATTATTATGTTTTCTAAGAGAAACTGAAAAGAAAGAAACATTTACTGCATATTGCGATGGTACCATTTCGAAAACCGCCACGTAATCATCATCGAGCAAATTTCGTAATGTTATCAAAGGTTTCACCGAGTTTCGAACTTTAAGAAGTTAAGCTAAGAATTTTCTTAAAATATCGAAAGTATATTAAACAACATTTATGGATGGAATTTGATTAAAAACTGCTACTGCTACTTTTCTGTTCGCTGCTGTAAATTTTGAAATTCGCTCAAAAACATTTTAAAATTTTTCGAATACATTTTTTTTTAACAATGTCGACATCTGCTTATACACTTCATTAATTTAGGGCTTTATTCTGTTTTCCGAACGATAACTACGATGAACGATTCGACTCCAAACGATTTTCTATCATTTTCGGTCGGCATTTAGGTTTCTTACTTATGTCAAACAGGAAGGCGAAGCAATTGTTCAATGATTTGTTTCTATCGTTTTAGTATAGTGCAAATACTCTAGCGATTCATCTCTGAGCCGAAGCGAACGTTCGTTTCATAATAGAGAATGAGACCCTTGAAGATTTCAGAAATAAATGAAAACATTACAAGAAAAAGTAACTGGCGAATTTTTTAAATCTTTGTACATTTTTGTGCTCATAGATGTATGTGCATTAGGACACTTCTTATAAATTAAAATATTTGAACTAATTTTATTTCTGCCTAACATCTGTAAACACACTAGCATCACGATCACATGTATGTTTAATATATTAGAGTACCTGGTAGACTTTTTTCTGCCGGCAAATTGGTTTGCCTAACTTAAAAACTGGGAATAAGTTCTCTTCTTCACCTTATATGCTGTTCTTTTCTACTTAATCTTCCATTTTTCTTCTTATTCTTGTCCATATTTTGTTTTCGGGCTACCTTTCCTTCATTTCTTTCCCTTACACATTCTCCAGTTCGATCTCGATTTCCATTTCCATCTTTTTTCCTCTCCCCAGAGGTTCAAGGTCCAGTGGTTCAAGTTGAAAAGATGCTAGAGATTTAATCTTTCTACCAAATACTCTAATCAGTAATACTATAGTCGAAGTTATCACAAGTAGATTTCGGCAGCACTTTCACCTCTGTGCGTCATATCCATTATTTACATTTTATATCTCTGGCCCTTCGTATTACGGTTTGAAAAGAACTCACCTAATGCCCATATGTACATTTCAGTGAAAACATATCTACTCATCCCCACACCCATTAATGTTCAGAAATATTTAGCTGGGGAACCACAGCATTTTTGTAGTTGCGCAGCAACGATTAGTGACATTTGCTTTTGGGGACGCGTGCAAACTGATATTCTCGGTAAGCAAATACAAACAAGCAAATGCATATTAATTTGAGCATATGCATAGCACACATGCATACATACATGCATACATATACATGTGTGCTTGTTCTTACATAATTGCAAAGCGGAAGAAACTTAAAAAACTTTTTAATATTTTTAAAAAATGAGCATCTTCTTTTGAGTTGCCCTCTTGAGAATTGTTTAAAATTATGAGAATATTTTGTTACTAAGTAACAAGTGAACTTCTCTGAGTTAAATTTTTTTCTTTTTGCTAAATTAATGGGGGTAAAAATTATGTTGTCTAAATGTATGACCTAAAGAAATTGCAAACTCATATTTATATTCCTAAAGAAAAAGGCAAAAATGTTGGAAATTCTCCCAAAGAGGCACCTTGTAATGAAAACTGTATACTCTGAAAATTACTATTTTTATATATTTTTTGCTTTAGTTTAATTTGACATTGATGTTACGTTGAAACCCATTATATTATACCTAAATCAAGTAAACGTATTAAAAAAATGTTGATTTTTTTTCATTTCATATTTATATTTGACTTGGCTTCAAGTTGATTGTCGCATCATAGCCACAAATTGCATCCTAATTTCATGGAGTGGCTTGAAGTTATACTTTCGTACAATCTTTGCTGTAAATGTGTGATTTCTAAAAATGTGTATTACTCTGCAATACTACGGTAAAGCTTAATCAAATTGTTCAATAAAGCATTAAGTCTAGCAACAAACTGCATATCCACCATGGCGTATACGCAACATTCTGAGTTCGTTTGAAATTGAATTTGCGAAATTGTCAACTCGTCACTAAGCGATTATGAGAAATATCAGTAAAAATATGTCAGCTGCAAGGTAGTATTATGTGTATTGCAGTTCACACGTGTATTACGTACATGCTTACCTATGCAATACATTAGGGTGGCTCACAAAAAAACTTACTAATGTCTTCAGGAAAAATGCCAGATAAGCAATTAACTTGATTATCTGATTACATTGATGATCCAATTTTTTATTTTAAACAATGTAATTTTAAACGGTTTTGTTATCTTAAACTATTTATCGTAAAAAGCATTTTAAATTTTCTTAATTGTAAAAAAGTCAAAGTATGCCGGTCTTACAAATTACTCCAACTCCCGTAAATTCGAATTCCGACGGCAAAGCAGCTTTCGTGTTCGTATAGAGGGTATATATATGCATGCATGCATATATACATACATACTTATAGCTTCTCTTAAAGCTAAACGATTTTTTATGCATCAATATGACAGGCGCAAAGCAAATGCGCAAACGTGACTTATGTGAATACACTTTGGCGCACGCTTTGTATAAATCAATTTGTTATACTTCGCTTCACAATTTTATTTGCGCAAAATTCTATTCATAGCATTTATTTAATAAGATTTGGAGTACGTGTGCAATTGTTGGTAACGGAAGTTTGGAAATTCTTCAATCTGCCTTAATTTTCTAGTAGGGAGCAAATCTTACAACAGACCAAATTTTGCCAAAAATAAAACTAAAACTTTAGATTTTGTTTTATTAAGACCCGAATTTTTAATTGAGATCGCAACAAACATCTATTCGGTGTCTGAGCTATCCATGTGAATTATGAAGTTGTTTGTTAAGAAATTCCAAAAATATAAAGATTCAAAATAAACAATTTATTGGTTTTCTTAAAAAAAAATGGTCCACACGAAAATAAATACAATTTTTCATAAATCCTTTGCTTATAAATAGATTCATTGAATTGATTTTGTCGAAATGTGCAAAATCTTGCAACCATTTTTAATTTTTTATTTTTTTCAATGATCATTTTTTTTCAATAAATTTTTTTAGTTTTTATCCTCGACCGTAAGTGCTTGCACGCTTCCTCGCATGCTGAAGTGGAGCCTCATCGTGGTGACACCTAGTACCGCTTCGGCGGGGAATACGAGCGGCTTATAACCTGATTTCCCTTCTTCCTCAAGTTTCCATCTTTATCTCTTTCCTGTTTAATTCAATACGATTTTTCT
Organism: Eurosta solidaginis; assembly: GCA_029619165.1. NCBI lineage: Eukaryota > Metazoa > Arthropoda > Insecta > Diptera > Tephritidae > Eurosta > Eurosta solidaginis. The sequence continues at coordinate 19,664 of JARSSU010008158.1, forward strand.
TTCAGCAAGGGCTATTCTGTAGCCCCAGACGAAGCATATGTAACTAAAGGTCATACCCCGAATTAGCTGTCGCCCGCGCATTATGTGGAGATGGTTGTTGTATAGATTTAACAGGATGATTGTAGGGTGGATTCTCAATCAGAATCATGCCTGGGAGGAACAGAGGCTTTTTGCCTCACCAATGGGGCCTGATCAGTTAAGTCAAGCTGTGGAGCATGATCGGCTAAGTTCTGCCGTTCGTAGCGCGTAAAGCGACTTCTGGCTAGGCAGACCAGGTATGACAATGCCAAATAGCTCATGAGGAATAATTTGCCTTAATGATCTTATCTGGTCGTTCCAAACAATGTCTAATCCGGCTCTAAATTATACCCGCTCTCCAAATTTAGTCAAGCTATCTCATAAATTGAGGGACCAGTTTGCGTTGAAAGAGGCAGTTGGACATCGCTTAATTAACTTAGATTATCATCCTGATCATATCGTTACTCTTATCTCCTTTTTTGAGGACTTATAATTTTGAGGTCCAGAGCAAACTTAAAGCACCATTTTATGAAAAACATTTCACCTCCCTTTCCCCATTTCTCTCATTCGTATTCACCTGCTTCCACCGTCACTCTTTGTCCCGCTACAAATATGTGAGGTGTTGCACCATTAAAAATCAACGATATGGATACGGATTTGAGGTAGGAGAAAACTATAAAATAGGAGTTCGCAGCACAGTCAATGTAATAGATCAGTTGATTTGTTACCTCATCTGCTAGCTTTGGATTCAGGCTAAAAAAAAAGATTCCCGGTAGCGTGAGGCCTTCCGGGGCCTTGTCTGGAACGCGAACAGGTTCAACAGAGGACGAGTTAACTGTACACAAGTTGAACGAAAATAATATACCGATATTTGGATTCAATATTATTCAAATATATTAATACGGAAAACGTCTATATTACAGAATAGATAAATGCTAGGCGTGAATTATCTCCATATTGGGTGGTAGTGCAAAACAAAACTTTACATTTGCAGCTCAGACCTCCTACTTACTAGAAGTGTATTTAAACTTAGTCAGAAAACTTAGTTGGGCACTTGATACGCAACCGTTTTACAGAATCAAATGTGTATACTCGCTGTGGACTCTTTTTGTCAAAAATACACCTTAACTGCTACCCGAGTAGGTGCAATTAACTTAAGAAAAGAAAAGTTATTTTGATACAAATTGATTTTACTGGCACACAGAGACCTTAGCAGGTGCCCGACCGGAGCAATTGACTTACGAATTGAAAAGTTAGCTCGACACTATTAGCGTATTAACGACAGGCTGTGACCTTAACTGGCGCCCTAGTAGAAGCAATTGGCTCAGAAAGCAAGAGTTAGCTTGAAATAGTTTGAACGTTAATGGCAGAATGCGACCTTAATTGGCGCCCGCAGAAGGAGCATTGACATTAGAATAAAAAAAATAAATAAATGTAAGGCGCGAAACCTCCGAAGAGATCTAAGGCCGAGCTTCTCTTCCAATTGTGCGTCGTGCTCCTCTTGATTTTCCTTACAAATTGGCCGGGACGGGACCTACATGTTTTATGCCGACTCCGAACGGCATCTGCAAGGCAGATGAGTTTTCACTGAGAGCTTTTCATGGCAGAAATACAATCGGAGCGCTTGCCAGACACTGCCGAGGGGCGACCCCGCTTAGAAAATTTTCTCCTAATTGAAAAAATCTTATTTCTAAAATTTTGATGTTGCTTTGCCCGGGAGTTGAACCCAGGGCATACGGTGTGATAGGCGGAGCACGCTACCATCACACCACGGTGGCCGCCATTAGAATACTCTCTGCATAAACTGAACGTAAACGACAAACCAAAATACGGATCTTTCGCTTAAATTAATAAAAGAAAAAACGACACTAACACAGAGTTATATTTTAACATAACATTCTGTAAAATTCTGGTTATTAACAGGGCAAAATGTTCTTCGTCAATTTAAAGTAACCACAAAAAAGAAACATATAAATGCATACGTACACACATATATTCTAATATATACGCTCTTCAATAAAGTTTGTAATTTCACGAGTCATTGACTGCGTGCACCAAATAAAATTTTCATGAGCATATTACGAAACGGTTTTCAAAGGTAATTGAAATCTAAGAAAACTTGCAAGAAAGAAAATATAAAATATAAAGTGTAAACTCCAAACTATATACGACGTTTTACATACTTAGTTGCAGCTTCTAGTAGTTGCGTCAATGCCAATGACACCACTTTAACAGAAGCAAAGCAAGTGGGCTTGGCAGTAGTAAAGGCATTGCGACCACCGACACTTGAATAAAGGTGTGTAAGTTATATATATGTATATTAGTGCCCATCAATGCAGTTGTATACATATTACCTTATACATATGTATTAGACGTGCATGTGCATACAAATGAAGCATTTGTTAGCAGCTGCTGTGCTTATCTGATTTAGCGTTACGCCAGTCAGGTGACGAGGCCATATACGACGAGCATATAACATATATGTAGGTAGGTAGTAGTATTGTGTGTACCTCAAGTATGTGGCATGTAGGAAATGTACAAAGTACACCCGTGAATATGTATATGTAGCATGAAATGCTACTTTGCTGACATTTTATTTAATGTAACAAAAATCTTATAAAAATAGATTATTGAAAAACACAAATATATACATAACTAAAAACTATGTGTTAACAATTTCTGTAAAGAGCTATAAAGTATCCAAAAATTTTAATCTTCGTATATAAAGTATTATCATGCCCGCAGACTTTGTCGTTTCCAAAACTTGGCTCTCTTACATTTAAACAGTTTTACCTCCTTCCCTTTTATCGCTCCCTTTCACATCACAGTTTTATTTTTCTTCCATTTCTCTCATTCCTGCATTTTCTTGTTTACTATCTTTCCCTAAATAAGTATCTCCCTGTACTTCTACCTCTTCATATCACTCTCCACACACGCTCCCACTATTACGTCTAATTGCACTTCAAATTACACACTCACGAATCCCTTACGCTCCCATTATCACACTTATTCCACACACTCTACCATTCTCACCCTAACTTCCATATATATTCAAGATCGGTTGGTCGCTATAGACTCATACGGGGCATATACACACACATGAATGATTGGGGTTGCTCGTGGAAATTCATCTTCTTTTGCTTATAGCGATAAAGAACTCATCAGAGGCTTTTGGAGTTTACTCCATGGGAGATGTGAAGCTGTCATTTTAGTTGAAGAACATATAAGTTTGCTGAAACCCTTTAAAAGTCACTTTGAAAATCAACCCTGACGCTCATGATCTCCACTTTCGACTTTTCTGGAAAACTGAAACTTTCTGGAATGCTGACAAAACATTTGTTCCACCGTTTTCCAAGCCTCGCCATGCAAGAGGCCCCTCGGATACGCTTCTTGCTGATACAACACCCGCAAAAGTTATTAGTCCTTATCTTCCAACTGTTAACGTCCCGGAAGATGGCTGGCATATGTTACCTGTTTCAGCTTCACATTACAACGGAGTTTCCTATTCTTTAACTTTGTATGTTTGAATTCAAACCTCTACGTACATTCATGCGCTCTTCCCTTCTGTTGCGGCTGGAGACTACTCCGTTTGTAGGAACCGTTTTGGAGACGTCGCCTATACTTTCTTATATTTTTTAAGGGACAAATTCGCAGGGTTGGAAAATCCCAGTAACCTGTTCTCTTAAGTGACGTGAGACTCGAGCCTTGATTGGTCCTTCTGATCGGTCCTCTTCCCCAAACCCTATCATATTCGTTTTATTATTTCCATTGTCTATTCCAACAAATTTATACCCTCGTCGGCATCCTAGTGCAGATCTGTAGTCGTGCACCGATGGAACCGTACTTATATGTGATTCACAGGGAGGCCACCGAGAGTTAACGCCTAATTGGCATGCTTCCAGCGAGAGTATTTCAACTGTGGTTACAACACCAACTTAGCGGTCAAGGACCCGAAACGTACCTTGAGAACATTACCAGATTATTTAACTGGACGTATGTGCAAAGATACTATCCAGTCAGCCCTCTTGTCTGGGTTTCACCCTATATACTGGTAAAATATCGCACCCTCCAATCAGGATTCCATATATCAAAACATCATTTGTATGTATCAGTCGCCGATTTGTGCCAATATAGAAACTTTCCCACAATGTCTTCCCATCATGATTATGGCAGTTTCGAGATCGAGTTTGAGCATTTCATCGACCTTTTATCTCAAAATATTTCTTCCATTAGCAGCAAAAGCGCTTTTAGGTCTTGACATCTCGTCACTATGGTCGGTACCAGGCCAAGAAAGTTAGATATAAGAAAAAGTTAGAATTATGGTTTGAGAAGTACAGGTAATGGGAGTTGTAGTGGGAATTGGAATGGAAATGGCAGTAGAAGGTAGAGGGATTGTAGAGGAAGAGGCACAGGGAAGGGAAAAGGAGATGGAAAAAGAAGAGGGAAAGAGAAAGGAAGAGCAATTCGCATAATTAAAGTAAAGAGTAAGGAAAATGAAAATTTACAAAAAATTATACTTTTAAGAGGCAGCTCCTACAAACCACCTAAAGAGTTTTGTTCAAAATAAATAACACACTCATTCAAAAACACGCGCATTTGTCCCAGCGACACCAATCTCAATGCTACCTAATATGTATTTACATATGTACGATCACATTACTCATACGACATGGCACTACCTCCAACCACACACCACAATCTATATATTAATACGCTAACAAATTTCCATACAAACAATTGACAGGCGGTTTCGCATAGTTAGCATACGTAAAATCATATAAAAGTGATTTTATCGATCGTATAGATCAGCCGCAGTGCATAGGCCTATTTTGTTAACAAATATTACTCTATTTGTCTATAATTAATAGAAAAGTTTTTTGTAAATCCAACAATCTCTCCAAATTTGGATATTTACTTTCTTCCACAAAAGCGCGCCATCTTTGGATAATTATGTAAGTGCTCTAAGACTCAAGAAAAGTTTTTGTAAATCCAACAATCTCTCCAAATATGGATATTTACTTTCTTGCACAAAAGCGCGCCATCTTTGGACAAATTATGTACGTGCTCTATCCGAAGAATAGAATCTTCATATTTCCACAATGATCACATTAAAACACGGATAAAAGTCTAAGTGCACTTATTGCGTTTTATATGGAACTGTTTGTTCACTTCACTTAATTTCAAGTAGTTTCACCATAATTTTATGTCAATTTCATTTGATTTTACATAATTTTTATATTTTTGTTTAAGGAGCTCCATAACAACACGTTATGATTATATGTGAAAAGTTTGTAGAAAATTTAAGAAAATACAATCAAAAAGTACAAAGTCTTAGATAAAATTCAAAATTTTACAGAAAAAGTAAGTAGGTTAGACCAGTCTGCTATATTTCCAACACTTGATGCATAGACTGAGTTGAAAAAAATACACATTGGTCGAATTTCGACCACAGGCGATACTAGTAAGTACTTATTGCGTTGTACTTTCACTTGACATAACGCATTACCACACACACGAAATACAAAACAATAGCTTAAGTAATGAGATTGTTCACTGCTAACCACAAATTAAACCACCTCTAATGCATTGTCTCTTCTATGTTTATTAAGAGAATGAGATGATAAAAGCTCAACACTGCTGAAACCACCGATTAAATACGAAACCATTTGACTGTTTGTTTGTTGACCCATTGAAGTTTTATTGGTCTCAATGTTCGCGCTGTTTCAATATTCAGCTTATTTAAGTGTAAATTCAATTTTACTTAATAGCCAGGTTATAGAAACAACAATAACAACAATATGACTTCAGTTAGCGAAAAGGCGTTCAACCAATTACATTAATTGTTTTATTGGTAGTTATTTAGAGTGTAAGGGGCGGCTGGCTGGTCATTTTAGCGACCAAAATTTGGTGGTAGTAAAGCATATGGAAATTATACACTTATTTGTATAGATATACGTTACATATTGTACATTTTTGTATATACATGGTATATACCTACATTAAAGCAAGCATACAAGTAAAAAAGGAAAGAAGCATTTTTAAAGCACAACACTATTATAATGGCAAAAAGTTTTAATTGAATCTGACTCAAGCTTTTTTCTTTTTTGAAGGTGAAAATGTCCCTTTTACTTTGTTATTAATTATTCTAAAAAACCAACGCTAATGTCGCTACTTAGAATTGATTTACTGATGCAATAAAACTTTTCAAAGCATGCATTTGTTCGGATTTTCAAGGAAAAAGTTATTGACCATTTTTGCATTACGCTTTAAAATTAAA
>JARSSU010008159.1:0-39775 GCA_029619165.1 Eurosta solidaginis
AGTGGCATTTGGTGATTGTAAAGCCGTGGTTTCTCACGAACGTACGTAGAAAAAACGTGTCAGCTGACACGACCTATCTTATGAGTGTGCAATGTAAACGAAAACTCACCGACGTGCAACGCCCGTACGTACGTAGCCCGGAACGTAGAAATCAAAACAATTTTGATTTTTTCCGTAAGAACGTGTCAGCTGATCGCTCTCTCACTAGACAGAGTTGCCTAGTAAACTTTTGTGCGCTAATTTTTGACCGTTTGCAATTCTATGCAAAAACGCCTAATTAAAGTTTGAAAAATTGTGATAATAATTCGAAATAATTATGTAAAAGTGCTGATTATAAATATTTAATCTATTTATACTTATTTAATAGTATTCCGGCCTTTTACAATATCAAAAATTAAATTGGAAAAAGTTGATGTTTCCATAAGCATACATGCAAAATGGTCAATGGCAACAGTGCTTATCTGTAAACAATACACACACAAATATCTTATGTACATGTACACAGACGCACACATTGATTCCTACGGGCTTGAGAGTTCGGTCAAACGTGCTTCGTACGACAAACGTCCTTACGTACGGCACACGTCGGTGGGTAACTGCCGCATTAGAGGGTAAAATACTCTAAAATATTCGTCCGTAAATTTATAGGGGCTCTTTGCTGAGATAATTATCAAACAAATTTTGCTTTATCTAAGATTAGTAATAAATAGGCAAGTTTTTTATTTGTACTGACACTAGAATTAAGATAAAATAAGAAACAAATTCAAATGGGCGTGGCACCCTTCCTATTATATATACATACATATATATGTAGAAATGGCTAGATAGTTCACCACACTCAAATACATATTTTGAATTCAAAATACAAATATAAAGCAGAAGACACGGAAAACAATAATGAGTACCTAAAGAAAATAATTATCTCCTAACTTATCAACACTTGAGCGTTTATGAATATTCACAAGATGTTAGAAAAGGTTTGCAAATAAAACTTACTAAAGAATGTGAAAGCGATATGAAATAGTTTTAAATAGTTACTATGGCATTATTTGGTTAAAATAAATCAAAGTCTTGACAACGAAATACTTGAGAAGCAATCTTATCTTTATTTCGAAAACGAGCAAATATTGGCAGCTAAAGCTTTCAAAAAATCTATGATATCCATTCAATGGTGAAATGGTCTTTGAAAGAGCATACAGTCATTTAATTATTTATTTGTTTTGCAAATAAAATATTTTTCGATAAGATTATTCGCATATTGTGATAGTGAATTGACATTTGATTTAATATAAATATGTATTTAGCGCATGTTTATCACGCTTTTAACAAAGCTATACAAGTTCGGGGAAAAAAGGATGACAATATTTGTAAAAGATTATCAATTACCATTATGTTTATGTGTGTATGTATGTATATTCAACCGATAGATCCAAATTTGTATGTTGGCATCAACACCCTGCAGTCAAATCAAAAGTCCCAAACTAATATAGCGTTCAAGCTTATTTTAGCATTGAGACTTTTCGAGCATAGAATTCGAAGTAGTGTTCATGCTGGTCGCATTTTGCAAATGAGCATTTTCGAAAGTTCGAAACATATGTTTCTTGCTTACCAACTTTCGAACCATGTGCTATTTTTAAACGGTTTTATTTAGCTTGACTTGACAGACTGGTTGGTTGGCTGGCTGTTTGGCTGGCTGACACGAATTTTGTAATTGAAATTTAAGTAACTTCCCGATAAGCAACAAGCTTGAAACTCGGAATATAGTTCAGAACCCGATGACAATGCAATAATAAGAAAACAATTGCCGCTAGGTGGCGCAAGGATCGAGTTATTCACAAAAATCGTATTTGTACTTCGATTTCGCTCATATTTGGAACACATAATACATACAAGAATAGAAAGCGACATATGAAAAAAAACGCTGCTAGGTGGCGCAAATATCGAGATATTCATAAAAATCGTATTTGTGGTCTAATTTGGTCCATATGTGGAACACATAATACATACATGAATAGAAAGCGACCTATGATGTCCGATTTGGCTCATATTTGGAACAAATATTACATACAGTCCGGTAGAATAACATCAAAATATTTTGGAGTTGGAGGAGGGACAAGCATACGTGGCGCAGAGCCGAGTAAAGTCTTTGGAAGGATTATGTATTGAGGACTTAGATTGTAACAAATTGTCAGGAAAGAGTCCTTGTAATATTGAGTCACTAAATGAACTAAATAGAATGAGAACAAATAGGCAATTAAATAAGGACGAAAAACTTGAAAATAAGATAATTAAAAAATACTTTTAAGCTAAACGGTTTTAATGAATACAATACTTAGTAATAATAATACTAAAAGCTAGAAAATAATTAGGTAGGTCCTAGGTACTAGTCATCACACTCCTCACCAATCAAGGGCGTTGATCAGACATTTAAATAAAAGCGTTGGAATCCGCGATATAAATTTCATGCAGATAGGCTTGAGTCAATACAGAAGCAATTATTACTTTTTTATTTAAGGAATTTTCATTGGGACTCTGCGTATAATCTTCCACCTTATACTTCTCGGTTAAGGCTTATCAATTTTCCAACTCTCGCTAGTCGTAGAGAAATGCTAGGCGTATTATTTATGGCTAAACTACTGAATGGACTAATTTCTTTCTTTTAAAACTTCAATGTCCCATCACGAGAGTCAATACATTACAAAACTCTTCTTTTGAGGCAGTGCAGAACTAATTTCGAATTAAATGAACCATTTCGGTGTTTGTGTCATGATTTTAACTCTCATTCGAATTCATTTGATATAACGGATTCACATTTTACTATAAGGAAAACTGTCCTATCCTATCTTAACTCGTAACAAACTAAAAAATATATAAAAACAAGTAAAGAAGGTTAAGTTCGGGTGTAACAGAACATTACATACTCAGTTGAGAGGTATGGTGACAACATAAGGGAAAATAACCATGTAGGCAAATGAACCGAGAGAAACCCTGGAGTGTGTTTGTACGACATGTGTATCAAATGAAAGGCATTAAAGAATATTTTATGAGGGAGTGGGCCATAGTTCTATAGGTGGACGCCATTTAGGGATATAGCCATAAAGGTGGATCAGGGTTGGCTCTAGAATACGTTTGTACGTTATGGGTATCAAATGAAAGGTGTTAATGAGTATTTTAAAAGGGAGTAATCCTTAGTTCCATAGGTGGACGCCGTTTCGAGATATAGCCACAAAGGTGGACCAGGGGTGACCCTAGAATTTGTTTGTACAATATGGGCATCAAACGAATGGTGTTAATGAGTATTTTAAAAGGGAGTGGGCCTTAGTTCTATAGGTGGACGCCGTTTCGAAATATCGCCATAAAGGTGGACCAGGGGTGACTCTAGAATTTGTTTGTACAATATGGGTATCAAATTAAAGGTATTAATGAGGGTTTTAAAAGCGAGTGGTGGTTGTTGTATAGGTGGTCGTATTTTCGAGATATCGCCATAAAGGTGGACCAGGGGTGACCCTAGAATTTGTTTGTACAATATGGGTATCAAAAGAAAGGTGTTAATGAGTATTTTAAAAGTGCGTAATCCTTAGTTCCATAGGTAGACGCCGTTTCGAGATATCGCCATAAAGGTGGACCAGGGGTGACCCTAGAATTTGTCTGTACAATATGGGCATCAAACGAAAGGTGTTAATGAGTATTTTAAAAGGGAGTGGGCCTTAGTTCTATAGGTGGACGCCGTTTCGAAATATCGCCATAAAGGTGGACCAGGGGTGACTCTAGAATTTGTTTGTACAATATGGGTATCAAAGGAAAGGTGTTAATGAGTATTTTAAAAGTGAGTAATCCTTAGTTCCATAATTGGACGCCGTTTCGAGATATCGCCATAAAGGTGGACCAGGGGTGACCCTAGAATTTGTTTGTACAATATGGGTATCAAAAGAAAGGTGTTAATGAGTATTTTAAAAGTGAGTAATCCTTAGTTCCATAGGTGGACGCCATTTCGAGATATCGCCATAAAAGTGGACCAGGGGTGACCCTAGAATTTGTTTGTACAATATGGGCATCAAACGAAAGGTGTTAATAAGTATTTTAAAAGGGAGTGGGCCTTAGTTCTATAGGTGGACGCCGTTTCGAAATATCGCCATAAAGGTGGACCAGGGGTGACTCTAGAATTTGTTTGTACAATATGGGTATCAAATTAAAGGTATTAATGAGGGTTTTAAAAGGGAGTGGTGGTTGTTGTACAGGTGGTCGTATTTTCGTGATATCGCCATAAAGGTGGGCCAGGGGTGACTCTAGAATTCGTTTGTGCAATATGGGTATCAAACGAAAGGAGTTAATGAGTATTTTAAAAGGGAGTGGGCCTTAGTTCTATAGGTGGACGCTTTTTCGAGGTATCGCAATAAAGGTGGACCAGGGGGACTCTAGACTTTATTTGTCCGATATGGGTATCAAATGAAAGGTGCTAATGAGTATTTTTAAAATGGAGTGGGCCTTCGTTCTATAGGTGTTCGCCTTTTCGAGATATCGCCATAAAGGTGGACCAGGGGTGACTTTAGAATATGTTTGTACGATATGGGTATCAAATGAAAGGTGTTAATGAGTATTTTAAAAGGGCGTGGGGCTTAGTTCTATAGGTGGACGCCTTTTCGAGATATCGCCATAAAGGTGGACCAGGGGTGACTCTAGAATGAGTTTGTACGATATGGGTATCAGATTAAAGGTATTAATGAGAGTTTTAAAAGGGAGTGGTGTGAAGGCGTTTTCCAGATATCGACCAAAATGTGAACCAGGGTGACCCAGAACATCATCTGTTGGATACCGCTAATTTATTTATATATGTAATACCTGCCAAGATTTTAAGGGTTTTTTATTTCGCCCTGCAGAACTTTTTCATTTTCTTCTACTTAATATGGTAGGTGTCACAACCATTTTATAAAGTTTTTTCTAAAGTTATATTTCTCATCAATAAAACAATCCAATTACATTACCATGTTTCATCCCTTTTTTCGTATTTGGTATAGAATTATGGCATTTTTTTCATTTTTCGTAATTTTCGATATCGAAAAAGTGGGCGTGGTCATAATCGGATTTCGTTCATTTTTCATACCAAGATAAAGTGCGTGCAAGTAAGCACGTGAACTAAGTTCATTAAAGATATGTCGATTTTTGCTCAAGTTATCGTGTTAACGGCCATGCGGAAGGACAGACGGATGTCTGTGTATAAAAACTGGGCGTGGCATAAACCGATTTCGCCCATTTTCACAGAAAAGAGTTAACGTCATAAAGCCTATGCCCCTACCAAATTCAAAAGGATTGGTTAATTTTTGTTCGACTTATGGCGTTAAAAGTATCCTAGACAAATTAAATGAAAAAGGGCGGAGCCACGCCCATTTTGAAATTTTCTTTTATTTTTGTATTTTGTTGCACCATATCATTACTGGAGTTGAATGTTGACATAATTTACTTATATACTGTAAAGATATTAAATTTTTTGTTAAAATTTTACTTTAAAAAAAATTTTTTTTTAAAAGTGGGCGTGGTCCTTCTCCGATTTTGCTAATTTTTATTAAGCGTACATATAGTAATAGGAGTAACGTTCCTGCCAAATTTCATCATGATATCTTCAACGACTGCCAAATTACGGCTTGCAAAAGTTTTAAATTACCTTCTTTTAAAAGTGGACGGTGCCACGCCCATTGTCCAAAATTTTATTAATTTTCTATTCTGCGTCATAAGTTCAACTCATCTACCAAGTTTCGTCGCTTTATCTGTCTTTTGTAATGAATTATCGCACTTTTTCGGTTTTTCGAAATTTTCGATATCGAAAAAGTGGGCGTGGTTATAGTCCGATATCGTTCATTTTTAATAGCGATCTGAGATGAGTGCTCAGGAACCTACATACCAAATTTCATCAAGATACCTCAAAATTTACTCAAGTTATCGTGTTAACGGACGGACGGACGGACGGACATGGCTCAATCAAATTTTTTTTCGATCCCGATTATTTTGATATATGGAAGTCTATATCTATCTCGATTCCTTTATATATGTACAACCAACCGTTATCCAATCAAACTTAATATACTCTGTGAGCTCTGCTCAACTGAGTATAAAAATCTTTATATGCTAAAACCGTTAACTTATTTACGAATATTAACAACACTAAGGGGTACTGTCATCTCTAAGCAGTGACTTGATGCACATCAATAATTCAATCATTATGTCTACACATATGTACGTACACGCAGCGGAGAAGCAACGCACAAACACATGCATATATCTTATCTGAGGTGCTCACAAGAGAGGGCAATAATTTGTGCAAGTATTACTCACGCGCATATGAGAAGCTATAAACGTAGTTGTGGCTGGTGATTTTGTAGCTGATAACTAACTAGTAAGTTCTGGAATGGAAAAGCCTAGAAGTATGCAACGAGGAAACCAGACAGTATAAAAGGCGACAACAGTAGAGGCGTGAGAATCAGTTTCATTTAAGCTATCAATCAGTTTCGATTAAGCACGCTATCTGTCGAGCAATAGAAGTGTTATTTTGAAAGTACTTGAATAAAGGCCATTTTGCATTATTAAATATTGGATTTATTTATTCAACAGTTTAGTGATTCGAACTTAGCAGAAGGTTGCAAATAAGAGGATTTGCAGTAAAATCGTTACAATTGGTGTCAGAAGTGGGATTGTTGAATAAACTCCGAAGACTTCGAATACAACTTAGAAATGGCAAAGTGGAGTTAATTGAAGATCCAGCAGCTGAAGAAGGAGTTGGAGAGCCGTGGATTGAATACAACCGGCATTAAAATCCAACTTCAAGCACGACTACGAGAGGCAATGGAATTAGAGGGAATTAACGTGGAAGAGTATGTCTTTCCTCTTGACGGCGTGGAGACAATAAAAATTTAAGAGAAAAATGAAACATCGCAGAGAGTTACGAGCACAGACTTGAACATGATTTTAGCTGCAATATCTGCAAAAACATCGACAGTGTCATCTAACTGGCAGAACAGAAGACATATATGGAATCGCAGGAGAACCGTATAACATCCAAGATGGAATCCCAAGAGACACGAAAAAATCAAAGATTGGAGCACAAGAAACGCGTATTTCAGAAATGTCGACACAGATAACAACCAAGATGAAAACACAGTTGGAAGAACAGAAGACATATATGGCTGAGGAGCTGAAAGCAGAAGAAACTCGCATATCCTCGCAGCTGGAGGCACAGGAAGCAAAGGTATCATCAAAACTTGAATCGCAGGATGCAAAAATCGCACAATTTCAGGCAGAAGTCGCTGATTTAAAAGTTCGTATGGAGCAATTACAACTAAATCGACCGGCTGTTTCAACAAGCAATCCAAAGGTAAAGACTCCATCTTTTGACGGTTCTGTTCCTTTCCAGGTGTTTAAGCTACAATTTGAGAAGACCGCAACAGTGAACAACTAGAATGCGGATGATAAAGTTGCTGCACTGTTCATGACATTGAAAGGGCCTGCAGCTGAGATTTTACAAACCATTCCAGAGTGAGCTGAGCAGTTTTAGATCTCAACGCGTAACAAACCTCCGCCTATCAACAACTCGGCAAAAACAAAATCCGTGCGTCATGCGGATGCGCCCCTCGTGTCGGTTGGGCGGGCTTTGGAGGATATTAATCCGTTGGGTTTATTATTAGTATTATTATACTTAGTACTTTAACTGATGTTCCACTGCAAGTTATACAGGCAGACAATAAGTGCGAAGTATACTACATAAATATAACATTTGTTATCTGTCAGAAATTAACTATATAACACTGGCTTAATTAGCATATTTATTTTTACTATTGTCAATTAACCAAATAATGTAAAAATTTACGTGCTTATAAATGATAAAAGCATTAACTTTATTATATTCAATAATGTTTTATTTACTTTTAACGGGACTGAATGAAACGTGTAATTAAAACACAGCAGCGAAAAATATTGCGAAAAGCTTTTGTTTATAAACTTTTGTTATTACAAGCAACAATACATAATTACTTTTAGGCGAGAAAAAATGTGATGAGTAGACATTGGGCCCATTCCATGTAAAATACAAGTCTCGTAAAAGTGATTAGAAATTTTTTCAAAGGCCATACCTTGTTTTTCACAGCTGTGCTTTAGCTGATTTTCTGTCAAATTCTAGAGTTCGCCAAGTGGTTGAAATTCAACCACTACAGAGGTCACGTTTTTTACTTTCATCTCCTTTCTTTTTGTTTACTTTCCTTTCTTTTACTTTTCCTTTATTTCCTTTCCCTCCCTTATTTTATTTTATTTTATTTTATTTTATTTGCTAACAAAGTACATAGTATACAAAATCGTTGCAACCAAAAACCGAAATAATACTGCAACCTCAATATTCTCATTTGTTTTTGTTTTTAAATACTTTGAATATCAGCAAATAAAATTACACGTTTACTCATATTTGCTTACTCCCGCGCTATACTTCTCACAAACCGACTATGTACACACACTTCCTTCATTTGCTCACGAGATCAAACCTTAGTTCATTTGCATGATGCCCGCTGGTTTTCTCAACACAAAAACATCCAACACATGTAGCGTCCGTAATGTGACTGTAAATATTCTCATAGTTTAAATACGTGCATGGCATTTGTAGTCATATTTGAACTAACATTTTAGCGCTATATTTAACTTTTTTGAAATTTGTAGGATACAGCACTGATCCTTGGGAAGAGCTATCAATATAAAAATGTTTATACCTAATTATTACAGTTTGGCCGTGAAAGGGGGGCAAAATTTTCAACTTGCCTCTTTATATATATAGATAAGCTTCTCAGATAAATCCAATTACCTGAATGTTACATTTTTTCATATATATTATTTCTAATTGTTTTTTTTTATGTACGGGTCCCTTTTTCGCTCTTATTTGGAATCCAAATCTATTGCATAAAGTTTTGGTTGTAGAGATGGAGATTCGGGCTATTAGCTTTTGTTTAGCTATATTTTATTAAAATAATTTGTTAAAAATAAATAATTGTGAGCACACGAAGAAATGTATTTGCACTATGGCACTATTGTGAATATTTGCACTGCATTACCGGCAGTTGCTCCCATAAGCCAGATGGCGGCGTAAGCTTAAGTTTTAATTGATTGATAGAACAGCTGATTTCTGTTGATGTTTGATAAGAGACTTTTATATTGGTTGCGCAAGATGCGCACGGGTCCGGCTCGTTACAGACAAATAAATCAGTTGATAGTTTTTTCCCTTCAAACATTATTGGATAGCTCATAAATTAAAATATTGAAAATAGAGACCGAGACTAAGAAATGCTTTACGTATGAGTCTTTTATGACTAAGATATGATGAAAATTGCCAACCGTATACCAAAAGCTAACCAAATCAGAAGCGCTCCGAATAAAGAAAATGAGTCTCTAATTTAAGAAGTTTTGAAACCTTATGTAATATTAACGAAGAAGGCAGTTTACAGAATGTTGTGAGAAGCACTGAACTTTACAAAATAGGCTGATAAAATTTTTCTATTTCAAAGGTAGCACGGTAAAAAAATTTGTTAAAAGTTCTAAATTTTTTTAAAAGTAAATTACTGAATTCTACCTGCCTCAGCTATCCACACAAATTGATCTATAAAAACAACCCCCGTTTCTAAATGAACACAGCACATATGTATGTACATACGGAAAATCGTTGCAGTATACCCTGTCGGAAAATCAACGAAACAAAATGAATCAGTAAAAAATACCGTGTGAACTGACCTACATGTGCAAAAATTACTAAAAAAAATATCAGTTATTGTTTTTTGATTCTCGTTATTTAAAAAAAATGTATAATGAACTGTATAAGAAAAATTATGTAAGCCAATTTCGAAAGCGTTTGAAACTTTGAAAAGTTTTCAACACCTACATCGATATTTCCAAATTTCCATTTAAAATATTTGAGGGAATACCAAAGTTTCCTTGAACTCAAGTAAAAATCTGAAAATACTCGATTTTTTTTCGAAAGCTCATTCTAAATTATTTCACATTCTTACTGTTACACACGACAGCGATCAATTAAAGGGGGAAGGGAGGCATTACCCCCGGACCCGGGGTTTCTGAGGGGGCCCGCGATTTAAAAGTACTAAGACATTGTTTTTAAGTCAGGAGAGTCTTTAGTTGTTCCATGTGCAATTTTTAATCCGAATTTCAAAAGCACCGAATATCTGCATTTCGTTTTAATATTATAGTGAAGTGTGAAAAATAAAAATCTATATATATAAAAGGAAAGGCTAAAATGTGAGTTAGTTGGTCGCCGGTGTTTGAAGAGATGCGTCGGTCGATTTTGTTCAAACGTGAACCCGGGTATCCCTAGAATGTGTTTACATAATATGGATATCAAATGAAAGCTGTTGATGAGTGTTTTATTACAGAGTAATATATTATACCGCTTGGTGACTAGGGTCTCAAGATATAGGCCAAAACGTGGACCCGGATACCCCTAGAATGTGTGGGTAATATGGATATGAAATGAAAGCTGTTGCGGAAAGCTCTAAAGTAATTTTCATTGTGATATTCGATTTAGCCGCATCAACCACATACCTATTTACATACGTCCTATTCGATTTGCCTGAAATTTGGTATGTAAATTTGCCTATATTAGTATTTACGATCCTTTTTTTCCGGGAAGTAGACCAGAAACGGACTGGGTTAGGACTAGGACTGGGACTGAGACTCGGAGTGGGACTGGGACTGGAGCCAAATATATACCACCCTCTGGGACAGGCAATAAGGGATGAAGAAGAATGAGAAGAACGTGAGAGAAGAGAAAAGAGAGAAGGAGACTGAGAAAGAAATAGAATGAAACGAATATGGAGATAGATAAAGCGAAAAAGACGGAGGGAGGAGCGAATAAAAGGATAAGGAAAAAGTGAAGAGGGGTGGGGGAGGGCAAAGTTAGACGGAAAAATCTTATTAAAATATATGCAGATAGGCCAAATTTACGGCTGAACAACGTCTGCCGGGTCTACTAGTATGTTATAAGGATTGAGCTCATACCCCAAGACTATAGCAAATTGGTCAATGGTCTGAAGAACCTCATAAACCTACATACATAACTGACCTGATTTAAGACAACTTTCTGACTCTTGCATAGCCATTGTTTGCTGGGTTATACAAAATATACACATTCTGTAAAATAACAGTGAATTAGTTACATCAATACATGTACCTAATTAATATTGTAAAATTAATAACAGACAACAAATACATAAATACTTGCTTCAGCAGCAATGCGTGCAATGTTATATTACTCATACGCTATCTATATCACGTAAAGCTTCTGCTATGTATGTGAGAGTGTAGCATAAATAAAATTGGAAATGTGTGAATGTAATCGTGATACATAACTGGTAGAGTAATATTAAGTTTGGGAGTAGGAGTTGAAGTTTAAGAAAAATGGGAAATATGAGTGGGAGTGGAAGTATAAATAGGAGTGGGAATGGGAATGGGCTCACTAGCACAAAAATAAAATTATGTTAAATTAAAGGCTGCATTCTTCACAGGCTGGATGCCCTGAACATTATTTTCAACATGCTAAATACAAAAACTTGAAAATTGTATGAAAACCATCCTTATGAACATTAGGGTGGGTTGATTTATTAACCGATATCGCGCCATCGATTTTTCGATAGGATTTAGGCTCAAGCAAAAAAGTTTCACTACGCATACCCAAAAAATAATAATTTTGGAGCCTGCGAAATTTCATATTTTTGACTTTGAGTTTAAGGTTTTTTTCATGACCTACTAAAAAAAATTTTCATTTGATTGTAAAATTTTCATGTATACCCTGTCCGACCCAAGTACAGATAAAAGAATTTTTTGGCCAAAAAAAATCGAGAATTCGCATTACCATTAAATAAACCTTTTGAACAAAATAATGAATAGGTGTAGGAATGGGAACGGGAGTAGGACTGTATTTATTACCATGGATTTAAAATAAAATTAAAAGCTGTAATTTTTTAAAACTTACTTTTTCAATGTCGTGAACAATATTTTTGCCCTCAAACTCATGACGAGAACTCAAAAAAAATTTTTGCGAGATTAATTAATCTCTATAAGGTATTGATTAAATAAACCAGTTTTGTGGAAATGTGTAAAATATTTTAAATATGTATGAATTAAGCGGGCATTGCCCTTAAATTGCTTTTAAATGTATGTATCAAAACATTTATTGGAAGCAATTTTTATTATACCCAGCTGTACTTGTACACAGGGTATTATAACTTTGATTGGACAAAGGTTGGTTGTACAGGTATAAAGGAATCGAGATGGATATAGACTTCCATATATCAAAATCATCAGTTTCGAAAAAAATTTGATTAAGCCATGTCCGTCCGTCCCTGTCCGTCCGGTCGTTAACACGATAACTTGATTAAATATTGAGATATCTTAACCAAATTTTGTATGCCAGCTTATCTGGACCCAGAATAGATTGGTATTGAAAATGAGCGAAATCGGATGATAACCACGCCCACTTTTTATATATACAACATTTTGGAAAACACAAATCACCTGATTATTTAGTAAATAATACACCTAGAATGTTGAAATTTGACGTGTGGACTGATATTGATAAAAATATAAAAAAAAAGGACGTGTGGCACTCGGGGACTGCCGCGGTAAAGCTATTGCATATTATCAACTTATGCAATTATAATATTTATGCAACATTTTGTTTTCTTTGATATTAATTCAAGTTTTGTCTTTGATATTAATTCAAGTTAACCTTTTTAAGCGTGGTGACCGATAAGAAAACACATTTTTTACTTTTATTGAATAAATGAGAAGTTAATATTTAACTTTCACTTTAACTTCAACTTTATTTTTAACTTTAACTTTAACTTTAACATTCACTTTAACTTTAACTTTAACTTTATTTTTAACTTTAACTTTAACATTCACTTTAACTTTAAATTTAATTTTAACTTTAACTTTAACCTTAACCTTAACTTTAACTTTAACTTTGACTTTAACTTTAACATTAACTGAAACTTTAACTTTAAATTTAACTTTAACTTTAACCTTAACTTTAACTTTAACTTTAAGTTTGACTTTAACTTTAACTTTAACTTTAATTTTAATTTTAACTTTAACTTTAACTTTAACCTTAACCTTAACCTTAACTTTAACCTTAACTTTAACTTTGACTTTAACTTTCACTTTCATTTTAACTTTAACTTTATTTTTAACTTTAAATTTAGCTTTAACTTTAACACTAACTGTAACTTTAACTTTAAATTTAACTTTAACTTTAACTTAAACTTTAACTTAAACTTTAACTTTATCTTTAACTTTAACTTGAACTTTAACTTTAACTTTAACTTTAGCTTTAACTTTAACTTTAACCTTAACTTTAACTTTAACTTTAATTTTAACTTTCACTTTCACTTTAACTTTAACTTTCATTTTAACTTTAACTTTAACTTTATTTTTAACTTTAATTTTAACTTTAACATTAACCTTAACTTTAACTTTAACTTCAACTTTAACTTTATTTTTAACTTTAACTTTAACTTTAACATTAACTGTAACTTTAACTTTAAATTTAACTTTAACTTTAACTTTACCTTTAACTTAAACTTTAACTTTAACTTTAACTTTAACTTTAACTTTAACTTTAACTTTAACTTTAACTTTAACTTTAACTTTAACTTTAGCTTTAACTTTAACTTTAACTTTACCTTTAACTTAAACTTTAACTTTAACTTTAACTTTAACTTCAACTTTAACTTTATTTTTTACTTTAACTTTAACTTTCGCTTTAACTTTAACATTCACTTTAACTTTAACTTTAATTTTAACTTTAACTTTAACTTTTACTTTAACTTTACCTTTAACTTTAACTTTAACTTTAACTTTAACTTTAACTTTAACTTTAACTTTAACTTTAACTTTAACTTTAACTTTAACTTCAACTTTAACTTTAACCTTAACTGTAACTTTAACTTTAACTTTGACTTTAACTTTAACTTTAACTTTAACCTTAACTTTAACTTTAACTTTAACATTAACTTTATTTTTAACTTTAACTTTAACTTTAACTTTAACTTTAACATTAACTTTAACTTTAACTTTAATTTTAACCTTAACCTTAACTTTAACTTTGACTTTAACTTTAACTTTAACTTTAACTTTAACTTTAACTTTAACTTTCAACTTTAACTTTCGCTTTAACTTTAACTTCACTTTAACTTTTACTTTTACTTTAACTTTACCTTTAACTTTAACTTTAACTTTAACTTTAACTTTAACTTAACCTTTAACTTTAACTCTAACTTTAACTTTAACTTTAACTTCAACTTTAACTTTAACCTTAACTGTAACTTTAACTTTAACTTTGACCTTAACTTTAACTTTAACCTTAACTGTAACTTTAACTTTAACCTTAACTTTAACTTTAACTTTAACTTTAAATTTAACTTTAACTTTAACATTAACTTTAACTATAACTTTAACTTTAACTTTTACTTTTACTTTTACTTTAACTTTACCTTTACCTTTAACTTTAACTTTAACTTTGACTTTAACTTTAACTTTAACCTTAACTTTAACTTTAACTTTAAATTTAACTTTAACTTTAACTTTAACTTTAAATTTAACTTTAACTTAAATTTTAACTTTAACTTTAATTTTAACCTTAACTTTAACTTTGACTTTAACTTTAACTTTAACTTTAACTTTACTTTAACTTTAACTTTAACTTTAACCTTAACTTTAACTTTAACTTTAACTTTAACTTTAACTGTAACTTTAACTTTAACTTTAACTTTAACTTCAACTTTAACTTTATTTTTAACTTTAACTTTAACTTTCGCTTTAACTTTAACATTCACTTTAACTTTAACTTTAGCTTTAACTTTAAATTTAACTTTAACTTTAACCTTAACTTTAACTTTAACTTTAACTTTAACTTTAACTTTAACTTTAACTTTAACTTCAACTTTAACTTTAACTTTAACTTTAACTTAACTTTAACTTTAACTTTAACTTTAACTTTAACTTTCACTTTAACTTTAACTTTATTTTTAACTTTAACTTTCGCTTTAACTTTAACATTCTCTTTAACATTCACTTTAACTTTAACTTTAACTTTAACTTTAACTTAACTTTAACTTTATGATCCGGGGTGGGCGTGAGCTTAGCACCTGCTAACAAGCCAACCTAATATAAACGCACGCAAGTCATTTTCTGTCAAAAATGTCTCATGCACATACAACTTGTATGAGAGCAACTCAAATTGAATTTGCTGCGTGAAAACCTAACTCGATTTCCAATTTTTGTTCTGCGTGACATTTAGATTTGACGTTTGCACACATGCTTTACATTGTCGCAACGCATGCTTAAGCTGGAGACATTGGTGCTTTATCGGTAACCGTATCGGTAACCTTTTAACAGCTGATTCGACCAACCTTATGAGAATCAATGCAATCGATTATTGGTGCCGCTAAGGTCGTAACCGTATCGTAGCCAACCAATTGGGTTTTGGTTTACCGTCGTAACCATAAACAGCTGATTACGTTAGGGCTACTGATACAGCAATACGACATACGGCACCAATGACTCCGGCTTTATTTGGGTTAGGGCAAAAAACGTCGGTTGTTTGCGTGCGCTAAAAAAACGCAGTGCGGTTTTATTAGGTTGGCTTGTAAGCGACCATATAAGTTTACGATAAGCGATAGCACAATGGCTACTTCTTGAAAATCAACAACATCTCTTTTAGTTTGATTTCGATGGTCGTACGGTGAAGAAGTGTCGCACGCAGGCTTAAAACAGAGTACCAACGAGTGCGTGTGACACATGTTCACCGTTCAAGCATTGAAATCAAACTAATAAATAATTGATTTTGCTTTCGTGCTCGCTTCGCGTTCGTGTTTACTAACACATTCTCAATTTGGTAACCTGCCCACCGCTGATTATGATAGAGATCCAATATTATGTATTTGGCCTGTTGCTAACACCGCACCTTTACGAACGTTTTCGAATCTTTTCGAGCCTTTTCGGATCTTTTTGACAAATATCCGTTACGGTTTTTTTTGATTTAGTCACCAAGCCCGCGATAAAATCTATGCAATAGCTTAAAAAATTTAAAATATTATTAATCATAAATCAAATATCGCTAAACCTATCGTAACAAAATTCGGCAGAGAGATTGCCTTTACTATAAGGAATGCTTTGAAGAAAAATCGATTTTAAAAGATTCGTGAACGAAAAAAATAAGCTATATCTTTGCTTTATATCAATGGTATTTCATTTCCCAAGTGGATTTATAACTATATATAGGAAAAACTTGAACTTAAAAAAAAATGGGCGTGGAACCACCCCTTATATGACTAAGCAATTTTCTATGTTTCGGGAGCCATAAATCGAAGAAAAATTTGTTCAGAATGGAACCGTATGTATATGTATTATTGCGCAGCCTTGTAACACTATTAAACACACAAAACAAACAACAACAGCATTTCAAGTGTACAGCTGGGTATGTAATGTTCGGTTTCACCCGAACTTAAACTTGTTTTAAATAGATTTATTATAAATATATATATATATATATATATATATATATTATTATATATATATATATATATATATATATTAATATATTAATCATATATATATTAATCATCTGTCAAAAGAGCACCATTTTATTTTACAAGTCCAAGACTCTGTTTTCGAATCATATCCGTGGTATTTTAAAAGTAAATGCTGCCTTCTTTAATTTGGCTAGCGAGCTTTTCATTATTTGAGAAGTAAGTCAAGAGCTAGATGTAAGGCGCAGCGCAAGTTTAAGTTGGCTGATCACTGCAGTGTATTCCAAACGGAAGTTGCTGCGAGTAAGGATGCGGTGGATGGCATGCTATCCAGTGCTACTACGGTTAGGGAATTTAACATCTACTCTGATAGCCAAGCGGCTATTAAGACCTTGAGCTCAACTAGAGTGCGATCGAGGGTTGTCTGGGAGTGCCTGACCTCGCTTGCGATTGCATCGAATGTTTTACAATTAAGATTATCTGGGTCCCGGGCCATGGTGATATCCCGGGTAACTGTCAAGCGGATCTCTTAGCCCGCATCAGTACAACTGAACCGGATGAAGATGGCTGTAGGGATTTCGGGATCCCGCTGGTCACCTGTGGATTGCTCCTCCATAGCTGGGCCTCGAGTCAGCTCAGCAGACGTTGGGCGGACACCACGTCTTGCAGGGCAGCAAGATCTTTCTTGCCGAAAGTGGATGGCAGGAGGTCTGCTGAAATAATTGGGTTCACTAAGGCTCAACTATCAATGGTGATTGGGGTTTTGACAGGGCACTGTCCCATGGGTATCCATGCGGTACGTCTCAATATACTGGAAACTCCATCATGCTGCAGCTGTATAGAGGATGATGAGATGGAATCACCAAAACCCTTTATGCTTGATTTCCCAGCTTTTGCCAGAACTAGGCGAAAGTACTTCGATCGCGACTCACTTGCATCTCTCGAGGATTTATCCAAAGTTGAGATTGGTATCATTCGGAGCTTTATCGTTGCTACCCAACGATTCTCTAATTAGCTAGATCTAAGTCACCGTTATTTTTGGTGTATGTGGTATCACAACGGACCTTCGTGTTGTCGAAGTCAATTTTGTGGAATGCATCCGCTCAAGTCACAAATTTATTTATTTAAACAGTTGACTTTAAGGCAAATCTGTTCCAGTTTACCAAACTTCTGTTAAAAAATCGCAATAAATAAGGAAACTAGTTTTATAAATCTTTATTTTATTTTTAGTTATGATATTAATTTAAAACTATTTTTTTAATTTTTATTTCCACATAACTTTGTGTATTTACATAAAATTTATATGCAAATACAGTCTGTGCTACTGTTCTTTTGATTGGTTTTTAAATTCAAATGAACTAAAAACCAGTTCAAACTAAACACCTATTTAATAAAAAAAATAAATAAATGTAAGGCGCGATAACCTCCGAAGAGTTTTTAGGCCGAGCTTCTCTTCCAATTTGCGTCGTGCTCCTTTTTATTTTTTCCTACAAATTGGCCGGACGGGACCTACATGTTTTATGCCGACTCCAAACGGCATCTGCAAGGCAGATGAGTTTTCACTGAGAGCTTTTCATGGCAGAAATACACTCGGAGTGCTTGTCAAACACTGCCGAGGGGTGACCCCGCTTAGAAAAATTTTCTTCTAATTGAAAAACCTTATTTCTAAAATTTTGACGTTATTTGCCCGGGGTGTGAACCCGGGGCATTCGGTGTGGTAGGCGGAACACGCTACCATCACACCACGGTTGACACCTGTTTAATAGCGTGTTCCTTAAACACAAACATACTTTCAGCTTTGATTCACAACACCACTAATGCTGATTAGCATCAATACTTCGGGCCATTTTTTCTCTCAACGGAATATCATAGAGAGTAAAACTTTGCGTATGTGGTTTTCCTTGCGTGCAAAAATGGCTCCAGAACAATTTTTTTTTGCACGGTTTTCGCAACAATTTTAAAAATAGAAATTTATTTCACAGAAATAAAAAATGTGCTCTTAAGGAGTTTTTAATTACAAGTAAATTGGTGCTTGAATTGTCAAAATCGATGAAGCCTATCGGCTGCTATTAAACTTTAAAAGAAAAAGGACAAAGAATAATACACACTACTTACAAAATAAGATTTAAGCCCAAATGTCTTCCCAGCCAGCAAAATCATCGTAATCTTAGAATTTGAAAATAGATAATAGGCATAAACAATTTCTGAACGTAGAATGATTTCAATAAGTGTATATTTTAATTTCTGAAGCAAATTCGGATTTCTCGACCTCGGGAATGTCACCTAATTCCCCTCCGTAGAACTGCGCATTCTTCCAGGCCATATGGCAATAAATGGGAAAGAAAAGGCGGATGAGCTAGCTGAAAAGGGTGTATCCCACGAAGCTTGCACCGCAGACGCCGCATTAAGATTAGGCGAGAGATGCAAAGTGTTGAAGATCATGTACAGGTTTTACAACCTTGGACTAACAAAGTAACTCTTATAATTGAAAAGATAGGCTCATTGTGGGTATTCTGACTGAACTTTGCATGCTGTCGGCACATGCTTTCAAATTAGATGTTATCAGAGATAGCAGATGTAGGAAGTCCGGCATATTTTGTGCTCGTGCGCTGCGTTCGTCAGGCTGAGACCTCAGTTTTTTTAAAAATACATCTTTTATATTTACAAGCAGCAAATGGCATAGCAGGTCCTAGGAAGCTCCTGGTATTTGCTAAGATGACGAGTTTTTTTATTATAAATGTCCTGGTTTTTGATAGGGATTTTCAGTTTAGTTGTTAAACAAACTTCTGGTGACACTATGGGCTCATTCAAAATGAGCTCCTCACGGACCGGCCAGTTCAACCTAACCTAACTTATCCTGTCACACTCTTACATTTCCTGGGATTTATTTCACAAGCGTTTTTTTTTACTCTTTTACCTCTCTAGCTTCTCTTTCTTAAACACAATTTCTTATAAACATCAAATTTTGACATTAATTAGTATAATTATTGTTTTAGAGAAAAAGGTATTGAAAAAGCAAAAATGTGCAAACTGTTATTTTTTTTTATTTATATGCGAAAAACTCAAAAAACGAGTTTGGTTTGGAAACAAAAAAAAACAAAACAGTGTGAGCCCCTAAAATCAACGTTTTTCTTTTCTGGTTCTAATCTATTTCTTTTAGCCATATCAACGGTCCGGTGACTAAAGCCAAAGAGGCATTTCTGTTGCGCGAACAGAATAAAGGCCAAAACGAAACAAAAAAAGATAAAATCATAGAAAATACATTTAAAGAGCGGTCTGGTTCTATTACATAGACTTACCAAATTAATTTTCACATAAATAACAACAACAATACCAACAGCACATTTCTCACACACGATATTCAAGTTTAATTTAAAATATTTTACAAACCACATTTAACATAACAACAACAACAATTTACAAATTCATCAGCAGCAGAGGAGGAGTGCAAGAAAGCCTGTACAAAATAGGTTTAAATACGGTTCGTCTATTACTTCGTAATTCCCACGCTTATCGTGTCTCTGCGCGCTTTGTCTACGAACGGCTACGAGCAAGAGACACGCCCATAAAAACGCTACGAAGATGTAAACCAAACGATAACAGATTCACGAGCTGTTTATGCGTGCAGCTGCATTATATATATAAATAATAAAAATATTATAAAATAATATTTTTTAACTAAAAAAAGAATTACAAATTTTTTCAGTTAAAAATAATTGCGTGTGATATCATTATTTCTTTTTTTAATTTAGATAATTTAGTGTGAATTCATGTTAATGCGCGATATAATGTAAACTGCTTTATAAGGAAAATTGGCCAACCAATTTTGTAGTTTTTGTAATTGTAAAAAAGAATTTAAACTTAAAAAAAATTGGGCTTGAACTTGCAATACATGGGACTTCAGGCAAATTGAATTTTTTTTAATAGAAATAAAATTTGCGTTTCTGTGTTAAATCTAAACAAATTGTTTGTTCTATCTAAATTGTGCGACTAAATTTAAATAACTAAAATGGGAAAAAAATTAAGTATTATTTTAAAATTTTCACCGCTTAAAAAAGAATTTTAAATTATCTATTTATATTAGCAAAAATTTATTTAATTATATTAATTAAATTGAAAGCTTAAACAAAAATTCGTGGCGTCGTTTTTTTTTCAAAAAATTTTTACAAATTGAAAAATATTGAAAAAAGCTAAAAAGATTTTTTTAAATAAAAAAGTGGTTTAGGTAAAAAATAATTTTAACTATAAAATATTTTAAATAAAAAAAAATAACTTAAACTAGAAATAATAAATTATAAAAAAAATAAATTCAATAAAATGTCATCACCAACTAAGCAGCAAAAGGAGAAGCAGTCGCCGTCGCGTCCGCATTTGTCTTTGTTGCCCAACAACAAACACAAAAATTATTTTTCAAATTTATCCAACACTGAAATCATCACGAATGGCTGCCAAACACCGCAATTAACTCCACCAACTGCAACAACAAATATCTGCGATAGTCTCGATTTTGGAATCAACAACATAAATATTACCAACAATTCCAAACACCAACACACAAATAATGATGATGATGAATTAATTTTAAGAAATAATGAATTAAATGTACGTTCATTAAGTAAACACAAATCCAATAACAATAACAACATAAATGACAATGCACCGTATTATATAAGTAATAATGGTGTGCCACATGGACAATATCGTTATACATTGCCATTGACATTGACAGTGCCATCATTGCCACAATCATCAATAACACAACAACAACAAAACCAAAAACAACATCAACAACTACAAAAAGATCAGCAACAATGTGCGGATGATAAATTAAGATTATTTACGATTTATGGAAACGGTGAGTTATAAACCCAAACGTACACGAAACAATTTTTTTTTAATAATTTCGTTGTGAATCAAAAAACCCATATAACAACTTTTAAGAGTTCATCAAAAGTAGAAGATTTTTGGTTCAAAATTTGCACCATAGACTGTTTCATATTGTAACGAATTTAGGGAAAATCCGCTTATTCCAAACATTCTGCTAACGTTCGAATCGCTAAACTGTTGAATAAATCACTCCAATATTCAATAATACAAATGATCTTTATTAGACTACTTTGAAAGTACTTCACAATAACACTTATACTTCACAACCAATAGCGTGCTTAAATCAAAACTGATTAGTCATGCCTCAGCTTGCGCTGCTTTTATACGCTTGGTTTCCTCGTTCACCCATTTCTCCTAAGGTCTAGTAATTTCGTGAACTTCATGCTTGGTTACCAATCATATACATGTATATTTGTAGTTTGTAGCTATATGCGTGTGTATATGTGAGTACTACGTCGCCTGAAGATGACATGCTGTCTTGTATGCATGTGTGTAAATGATAATTGATTTGTTTACGTACATACGAGTGGCTGCTTAGTATCGGCTTGGTGATGATAGTATCGCTTAGTGATGCTAATATTTGTCACAATATATACTCATGTAATATTTAGAGCGATAGACTCGCTTTTTTTCACATCTGAGCCACCTAGCCAAATTAAACTTCCAATGCTTACGAATGGAATCTTGCTTAGGCTTATGAGGGCATCCTACATAGCTGATCAAATCTCATCAAAGACGTTGTGAGGTCGGCCTGTTAGACTTTCAGTGAGATTTGTGATTTAAACTACATCGAACTTTCATCCTGTAAAAACTTTACATTTTACTACATCTCGGTTTGAGGGGAAAGTTTCAGGCATGATATTTTTAAAAAGGAAGTGGCTATTTTCGACTGAATTTTGCGGACAAGTAGGGACAGCCTTTTAAAAACTATTTATAAATACCCCTGAGTATGGAAGAAATATCGGTTTAATTTAAAATATTTTGATATTGTACTGCCATGTTTCGAAAAGCCCAACACTTCACTCCAATATTGAGGTGTCTTCGCAGTTTGTTGGCTCTTGAAAGATTACGCCGTCATAAAGATTTGTCGTCATAATAAATGATAAGTACATCATCTTTCTCAAATCAAATCATCAGCACTTTTGTCCACATATTTTGCTTGATACATAATGGGCCAAACAGGAATATATTAAGGAATGACAAATGGTCATCGTAACAGCCTATTATAAAACATTCACTACCTTTCTTTTATCCTTTTTAAGTTTCGTGGAGGAAATGCACTGACTAAGATATTTAAGTTTACTGCGAGACTCTTCGAGTGTAGACCTCCCTTCTTCCATGAGGGGAATCCCACTAAAAAATAACACGGTCCGAGCAGTTCCCCGTACCTGGGAACGTGTTTAGCATTACTCCTGCTACTTCGGCTCCTCACACGCTAACGAGCTAGTCGCTTCGGCAAGTCATGTTTTTGATGACACTGCCCGGAGATAGATCGCCATGTATCTATTCTACCCTCCTTCGTTGTTCGGCGAAGTGCACGTATTCGGAGAAGGTGTGGCGTACATCGTCTTATCGCGGAACTGTGCCTGGTTACAAATTGGGTCAGGTAAAAGTCGACATTTCCGTGTGGTCGGTTCAACCATGGGTTCAGTTCAGGAATTATTTCATTGGTCCACTTTCCTACGGTACTGTTCTTGCCAGCGTCGAATCGATTCTTGTCGCACCTGTATGACAATAGCAGATCTACCCGCTTATGATCCGCTGTCGTATACTTCTTTTCTTTCCTCAGCGAGAAAATATATCGGTATGGTTTCGAAACGACCAGGACAGCTTCAGTCGAAACCGTGCGGTAAGCCGAAGTTATTTGCAGCGCCCTTATGGGTTGGACCGTTGTGAATGCGATTCGGTTCTTCCTGTATTTCATTGCATCTGCCAAGATTTCTCCACCGTGTAGGAGTAAAGAATCCGAGGCTGATGTAAGCATTATCCCTGTACATGGCGGACCGCCTGTGTTTGTCAATAATCTACTTAAAATCGGTATTATGTACGCAGCCCTTTCGCAGGCTCCTCGTATGTGCTCCGAGAAGTTGAGCTAACTGTCTCGCTTCACCCCCAGATATTTCGTTGAAGTGCGTGTTTATATTTGCTGTTGCCCCACCGTCTTGCTAAAGATAGTGGGGATACGCCTTTTCTTTTTTCCTGTTGCCAGCTGAAGACCGTGTTCGGCCATCTAATTGTTTACACTGCACATGACCTGGTTTTGGTTTAAGCTGTGCCATCTCACATCTCTGCGCTCATACTTCTTATACGTAAAGGTCGAGCCACAATGTAGTTTTTCTTATAGTTGCGCTCAACGCAATCTTATGCATTCCTCGCCACAATCAACGAACAATGTAACTTCAGACTGGGCAATTAAAGTTTATTTCGCCTTGCCATTCACATACAAAATTTAGCGAAGGACTGTTATAAATATTCTCACTAAAACTACTTGCTAACATATGTTGCGTTCTATTAATTTGTTAAATTGCAGTTTTTAACTGCGAAAATTTTTAGAAAAGTACCAACAAGTGGGAAAAGTGTGAAAGCACCCTTAGCCAAATAAAATGTCAAATTCTGCTTCTTATGCTTTACTTGCAACAAAAGTTGGAAGATGGCTACTTTTTCATGTGAGATGGCGCTAGTGTCGCTCGATCTGCCATTCTCCATAAAAATACGTGCAAACTACTCATAGTACACAACATTGTATTAAACGCATCTATCTGAAAAACTGCTTATGTGATGGGGCTTTAATATTTTCATGGCCTAATTTTGAAAACTTTCACCCACTAGACTTGGAAAGCTTGGAAAATTGCTCTTTCTAGGAATATGCTATACTCATGATGAACTTTCGGTAGTGCATTGTTGCTTGGCATTAAAAAGAGTTATTATTTGTTGTACAATATTATTATTACATATAGCTGCAGAAACCATATATTATAACTTGACAATAACTTTTTGTTTTACTATGTAAATATTTAAGGAATGTATTACCCAGAGTTAAGTATTGTTTTTGTTATCTACTCATGTATAAATTTTACTGCAATTTTATAACAGTATTTTACTTATTACACTCCCTTCTCTATACTTACACACTTTACAATACCTTAGCAA
Source organism: Eurosta solidaginis (assembly GCA_029619165.1). Taxonomy (NCBI): domain Eukaryota; kingdom Metazoa; phylum Arthropoda; class Insecta; order Diptera; family Tephritidae; genus Eurosta; species Eurosta solidaginis. The sequence goes on from JARSSU010008159.1 coordinate 24,600, forward strand.
TCGGTAAAGTACCTGAATTTATATTTATGACTCGTCTATCTTTAAGTTCTTGCGTTAATGCACATTGACTGCTTTTTACCAATAAAAATTTTTATAATACAGCGAGTCAGTGAACTTTTAGCAATTCAAAAATATATATGCAATCAAAAGTTTTAGTCTATTATTGCGAATCTACTGAATTCTCAAATAACATTTGTGCTCTAATCGGACATCTTCACTATTTAATGTATTCGCGTAGTTCACGTATAGATTGTTGAAATCAAATTATCACTTCGACTGCGCCGCTTTTATACTCTCAGTTGCCTAGTTCGCCTCTTTCTCCCAAGTTCTAGACTCTTCGCAAACAGCCTTCTCGAATATTTGTTTATTTACTTCTCTCATCTGCTGCATACGAAATCCCGTCTGGCAACTACGTGATGAGTGGCCGCTATGCTCAGAATCTCACAGAACTTTAAAGTGTCCATTGTGGACAGAACTCTTTGGGAAACCCATAAACCATACTAGCCCTGGGCCAAAGATCAGGTTCACGGATGCATCAAAATTTGATGACCGAAAAAGAGGAGCTGACATCTATGGGCCGCACTTCAAACAATCGATGACAATGGGAGGCTACGCTTCTGTTTTTCAGCCAGAAATCCATTATATTGGGCCTTACGTGTCTTGCTATCCTACACAATTACTTCTAGGCTAGTGTATGATTGCATGAGAGTTAAATGATATTGGAGCCACAAGCAGGGTTTTGTTAGGCTGAGTTCCTGGGCATCAGTAACATGAAGGTAATGAACAGGCAGACTACCTAGCCAAGCACGGTGCGTTAGCAGCATTCCATATGCTCACAGTCCATATGTAAAATCACAAAGGCACATACTAGGGAAACCCCTGGGAAATAAAGCAGTTCAGACGACACTGGATTGAATGTCAAAAAGCTTTCGGTTTGTTATCGAAAAGCCATCGATTTTTTATAGGAGTGTTACTTGTTATCGGTGTGTTATCGTTTTATAATCGACGACTCATCGGTTTGTAAGAAAACATACCGATAAAACTTTACTATAAAAGCGCTGTAATGCAGCCATAACCAGCCCATATGAAATCAATAAGAAGCCGATGACTTGGCGATAACAAACCAATAAGTCGACGATAAATATTCGCTAATATAATATAATAAAACAATAAATTGTTGTTACAGGTGAGATGCTGGCAAAACTCTTCCCAAAAAGCTTGAAACTAATAATAAAACCTATTCATAATAAGCTACGAAAGGTGGATGCCTGCGTTTTTAATACAAGTCGGGGGTGTTCCGCCAAAAGATAGGCAGACGTTAGTTTGCAGAAATGTTCATTAGACAGCCGTTTTGTTAAATATTTTCATTTTTAATATTTTTGTTTCTTTATACTCCCAACTTGTAAGTACACCGTCATCTCTTTCACCAGTTGAAATTTGGTTACCTGAGGTTCTTTGCACAAAGTTTTCGTCAAATTACTATTTTGCGTGACTCAGCCCTTTGACATTGAATCATATTTGCTTTATCGATAAATATTTAAGTCAGTTTATTATTTAAATAAGTTTGTTTTAAGTGAAACTATTTTTAAATATTTGCAGTGGTATTTAGTTGCTTCTATACTGATGCACAAACATAAAGGGCAAACCTTTGTATATGATGAATTTCATATCAAAACCTATAAAAAAGGCACATTTTGAACCCGACCCCCTCAGAGTTTGATGAAATTTTGCATAGAGGTACACTTTACCTATAAAAACATCACCTCGGTTTTAGAAATGCCATTTTTGAAAAATTGTGGGCGTGGCAAGGTGTCAAAATTGTGAAAAATGCGTGAAAAATTACGGTTATAGGTACTTTTGAGCTGTGATAACAAGGGAATGGCTCAACCGATTTCCAAGATCTTGGCACCATTGGAAAGATATTCGAATCGGCTTTCGAAAATATACACTGTAAAATAATTTTATTGCACTGAACATTTTTTTGTTTCAAAAATAAAATTTTTTACTTGAAAAAAACTTCAAAGGCCAAACGTTTTAAAATAAAATATATTTTTTTAGAAAGGTCTATTTAATATATATAACACATCCAAAAACTAAAATGGCGTATTTTTTATTTTTTTTATTTTAAGTAAATGCATCCCTTTTTATTTTGATATCATAGTAATTTTGAGCTGTGATAACTACGGAATCGCTCAACCGATTTCAAAGATCTTGGTACCATTGGAAAGGTATTCTAATCGCTACGCTAATGCTATGAAAATCGTACACTGAGAAAATTTTTCTTACACTGAAAACCATTTTTTTTTGTTTTTAAATGCTTGATATTCGTAATATTTTCCAAGATTAGTTTTTAAAAAACTTAAAAAAAATGGGTTTTCAGCGAAATAAAAATTCTTACAGTATACGTTCTGAAAAGCCCATTAGAATACTCTTCTATTGGTACCAAGATCTTTAAAATCGGTACAGCCATTCTGTAGTTATCACAGCTCAAAAGTACTATGATATCAAAATATAGAGAGATGAATTTACGTAAAAATTTTTATAAAAAAAAAGAGAAAAAGCGCCATTTTAGTTTTTGGATATGTTATATATATTAAATAGACCTTTCTATTAAAAATGTATTTTATTTCAAAACACTTGGACTTTGAATTTTTTCCAAGTTAAAATTTTATTTTTGAGACAACAAAATTTTACACTGTAATAAAGTTTTTTTACGGTGTATATTTCCGAAAGCCGTTTTGAATACCTTTCCAATGGTACAAAGACCTTTGAATTCGGTTGAGCAATTCCGTAGTTATAACAGCTCAAAAGTACCTATTACCGTCATTTTTCACGCATTTTTCACAACTTTGACACCTTGCCACGCCTACAATTTCAAAAATGCAATTTCTAAAAATGAGGTTGTGTTTGTATAGGTAAAGTGTACCTGTATGCAAAATTCCTTCAAAATGGGTGGGGCGGTCGTGCTCAATGCATATCGGGTTTGTTATGAAATTCCTCATATACGTTTCTAATTCACTATTTTTATGTTACTTATTTGCATTTTATACATTTACAATATTTATTTACAAAACAAATAAATAGAAATGTTATTTATTCGTATATATTAGCGTGCTTCTATTCATTTTCATACATATAAACGATTTGTTGCATTTTACTCAATTAATTTTGAATTAAAAATGTTTCTCTTATATTTTCTTTTCTTTCATTCATTTATTTAGACACGGACAATGACAAATTGTCCGGTCTCCCACAATCGACGACTGGTTCATTAAGCTCAATCATCACGACGTCCATAGCATCCTCAGAACCAGATCCTGGCACGGCTGGTGGTGGTGGCCGTATTGATGGCGGCAGTGGCAGTGGTGGTAGTGGTGCTGGAGGTGGCAAGAGCAGTATTGGCGCATTAGATGCCAGCAGTATTGCCGGTGTACCTGGTAGTAGTGATGAGAAATTAGCGCTAAATCGGCCAGGTATTAAACAGGAGAAATGGAGCTCAATACTATTGCAAGTGTCGATACCGTTCTTTTTGGCTGGTGTTGGTACAATTGGTGCGGGCATTATATTGGGACGTGTGGAGGTAAGTTAAATAACTAGACAAATAATGAAATGTGGAAACTTTTGAAATGTTTAAGTCACCCCCCTTACTAACGTGTGACATGCATGAGAAATGCTTTTGTCACGCTAAAGAAAGATTATATTAAAAGCTGATGGAGGGATCTTACTCATTACGAGTTCTACTAAAAAAATGTCTACTTCATGATCTTCCATTAGAAGTGCCTCGTTAATATTTAAATCAATTGACCTAGAAAGGGATAGCTAAGCTTAACTAGGAACTAAATTTCGTTGTTGTTGATGCGAAGCCAAGCTAGCTTGTGAACGCCTTGGTGTGGTGGTACTCCGCTCCGCCTACCACATCCTGGGTTCGAGTCCCGATCAAAAAAACATCAAAAAATTAGAAACAGGTTTTTTCAATCAGAGAAAAAAAAGCATTTGTAAGTGGTGTCGCTACTCGGCAGTGATTTGGCGAACACTCCGAGTGTATTTCTGTCATGGAAAGCTTCTCAGTGAAAACTCTGTCTGGCAGATGCCGTTCGGTAGGTCCCGTCCCGTCAATTTGTAGGAAAAATTTAAATTAGCACGACGAAAATTTAAAAAGGAGCTCGATGTAAAATCTCTTCAGAGGTAATCCCGCTTTCTACATATATTTATAAGTTGTGTTGGACAACTCAAATGTAACTTGAGTGCAGTAGGTTTGCCCGCTAGTTCGTTGGCAACACAGCAACTTACCTGTCGTAAGAGGCGACTAAAATACCAGATTCAAGGGGCTGTGTAGCGCAACCCTTCAGGTTGCCAGCGCAATATACAGCTTCTCCAAACCCAATTGTCAACCTCACCTATCCGCGAATCCTGTGTCACTAACAGACGAGGCTCTGGCGACCCCAAGCTCCTCATGGAACTTGAGGGTGTGGAGGTAGGGATGGCCTGAAGGTTTAATGTAGTCATATAAATTGTTCCCGAGATAGTCGGGCTAGCATCTTAATGGTGCTGTCTTACCGTACCGGATCTGTATCCGGCAAAGGACCATCACATCGATAACACTCCCCAAAGCCTTCGGTGAGCAACCTTATCGCTACAACAACAACCGTGACCTGAATCCCATATCTCTGCTATGACACACCGATAAGCTATTTTGTTAAGAGACTCTCTGCAATCAACTTCGATGAAGTTTTCCAGCTCTGGGAACTTCGTCCGCTGTTGTTCTTTCTACCAAGGATAAGGGATTTTTAAATAGAAGTCATCGAGTGCTTGGCAGCATTATATATAAGTTTTGCACCACCCGTAAAGGTGACCTCGAATTCTGAGTTAAGAGTAGATCCCGTTCGTGCATCGCTAGGATTCTAATGTACAACTTATTGGCAAAAAAAAGGGTCGATTTAGTATTATTTAGTTGACGTAAGTATGCGGGTAAGGTCCCAAAGAGAATTGGCTTCGCTTAATCCGATGTTGCTCCGGGCAGGACTGCGTTGAGTCTGTGTTAAAACTTGCCTTGTGTTTACCATACAGGCAGTTGGGGAGTAGGTTGAGTTCAAACTTTAAGAGTCTTTGTAAGTGTTGAGGGTTGTGCACCTGATGACGGCAAGCATTGCGAGTGACCGCGTCTTTATAAGCTTGTCAAAACTGGTCAGTTGAGTTAGTTTAAGAAGCAACCTATTATTCTTGGACGGGGAAATTCCGCAATAGACTAGCGTAGTAAACAGTTGAACATTTTATCTGATATCCGGGTATCGGTTGTTTTTTGAATTGAAAATATTGAAAAGGTGGTAGCTCTGAGGGGAGCTTTATTCAAATAGCAAGAGTAATAACTTCTATCCTATATATTACTTAACTTTGACTTGCACACGTAAATACAAATAACTTACGCTCTTCTTATGTCTGTCTTCACACTGAGCTCTGAAGAAATTACGATTACTTCCGTCTTTAACAATACTAGGGTTGAATTTTATATTATTTGTATTTGAACTCTATCCAATATTGAATGAATCGCTGTCAAACGTAATCTTATGACACTTTCATACTCTGTAGAATATACTGTCGTATAACTCGATCTAAGTTCTGCCTTGCTTATTAGGAGAAATTTAATATTACTATACCTCCAAACTATTTGAACCAACTATCCAATATTTGGTATTGGGATCATAGAGCGATGTAGAGAGAAAATAGTAAATCGGAGGAGAAATTGAGAATATGGAGTGGAACAGGAAGATTGAGGGCAAAGACGAGGAAAATGAACGAGAAAAGAGGGAAAGGAAGAGAAAAGCCGTTTCCGGGGACTATTTTCCAAATATGTATATGTAGGACAAGTGCTGCCGGGTACGCTAGGCTGGAACTCAGTCGGTTAATAAAAACTTCACATAGACTGAATACTTCCATAGTTTTGTTGATTTGATTACCTGCGCATACTCTAACGTTACTGAGGGATTTGATTTTAAGGCCAAGTTTTTCAGTGCGAGTTTAAGTTAACGAGAGTTTGAAAACTCTCTTTTGGCATATATAACTGTGATAAGTGGTAAAATTTTATGTAAATGGCCATAGTGTCGAGGTAACATTGAGATTAACTTTAACAATAGCTTAAATCCATTCTTGAAATATGAGCCTAAGCATAAAAAATGGCAAGGTTAAATGGTAGTCAAGTTCAACGACAGCTTTAACTAGCACTGCAAAGTCGAAACCTGGGTAGGTAGGTATAATGGCTGCGACCCTGGTCGCCCAAGAAGCTAATGAAAAGCCGTTTTGATGCCATAAAACTCGTTTGAACCTACTGAGTACTACATGGATATGTCCTACAATCAGCCTGAGTTGTTTATAAAATCAAGAAAGTTTGCCATCCGTATTTCCGCTAATCTTCTTAGATCTTCCAAAAAAGAGCTCCGAATGATCTTAAACGGGTTCTAGCTAGAGCCGGGCATTTACACAGAAAGTTCTCGACAGTCTCTTTTTCATCTATGTCCTTACAACTTCTGCAGTGGCCATTGTGCGGAATACCCATCTTTTCCGCATGCGTGCCTAAAGCCCAGTGACCAGTGCAGATCGCTATAAGTCTATGGGTGTCGGCCCTGGATCTCCCCAGCAGATACCTTGTTTCCCTTTCGTTGTAGTCCGGCCAAATGGCTTTTGAAATCGCACAACTCGCGGTGCTCTTCCATTTTTGTTGAGCTTTGTTTACATAAAAATCTCGAACTATAATAAAAATAAAAATAAATGTAAGGCGCAAAAAGCTTCGAAGAGATTTTAGGCCGAGCTGCTCTTTCAATTAGCGTCGTGCTCCTTTTTAATTTTTTCTACAAATTGGCGGGACGGGACCTACTTATTTTATGCCGACTCCGAACGGCATCTGCCAGACAGACGAGTTTTCACTGAGAAGCTTTTCATTGCAGAAATTCACTCGACGTGCTTGCAAAACACTGCCGAGGGGCGACCCCGCTTAGAAACATGTTCTCTTGTTTCTAAAATTTTGATGTTTTTTTGCCCGGGGCGTGAACCCAGGATTGTCGGTGTGGTAGGCGGAGCACGCTAGCATCACACCACGGCGGCCGCCGAACCTTAGACACTCTTTTTAAATGCCTCGCTGTGCGGCGTAATTGTTGCATGCGCAATTTTTTTGTACATTATTTTCACTCTTGATAAAGAATGTGAGAGCTTCTTCCCACTAAACAAAATAATTGTTGTGACAACGAATATTATTCTGTATTTGTAGTTTAAAGAGTATAAAATCAGATAAAATGTCTACATTCCCATCCCTCTATCAAACTGAATTATATATGTGACCCGGCCTTTGAAAAGGTGGCTTATGACTCAAAAAAAATAATTCAAAAGAAAAACTACTAAGAAACTGAAGAAATGCATTGCTTATCTTTAACAGCTGTTTCCTTTTTGAGTCATAAGCCACATTTTCATTGGCCGAGTCACATATATGTTTATGTCATACGCGGCTGCCATACCAAAGAAAATGTGGATCGAAAATGCTGAGCGAAGCACCAAAATGTTTAAAAGTGGTCTAAACTTTGTTCATTTGTAATAGGACTAATTATGCAAAGTACGGTGACAATAGAGCAAATGATGCAAATGAAGAGTGTCGATGAAAACAAAACAAAAAATATAGAACTCAGTTTTTATTGTTAAGATCCGTGATTTAATGGCCCTTTCGCTCAGAATCTCACGTAATTCGGAGGTGTCAATTGTGGACAAAACTCTTTGGGAAACAGGGATCCATATTCTAACCTCACTCAGAGGACTGGACCACAGATGGATCAAAATTTGGTGACGGAAAAACGGGAGCTGGCCAAAATTAAAGAAATCGATACCAATCTATGATTGCATCGAAGTCCTTAATGATCTGGGAGCAGTGGCGTAGTGAGGTTTTCTTGCCCCCGGGGAAAAATATTTTTTTCCACACTTAAAAATGTTAGGTCACTTAGGCGACCTTGCTCCATCGTTGACCGTAAATATTTCAAAATCAGTTTTAATTTGCTGAATGAACGTTCGCAGCTATCAATTGATACTGAGATAGTCAAGAGTATTTGAAGTGCCACTCGCAAGTTTGGAAAAGCATCTTCTCCATACGAGATTAAAAAAGTAAGTAATTCTAACGGAGTTTTAGGTTCAATTTCTTTTCTACTGCGAAGTAATATTTTGCAGTGACATATTACGTTATCGAAATCTGTATTATTAAATTCACCCAGGTTCTTACAATTTCTTTCTAAGTCGTTATTATCCTTGTTTAACAAATTTCCAACGTCTAAAAGAAATGCAAATTTAAAATTAAGGTCATTTAGTCGTGTAAATCTTGCACGTACTTCTTGTTGGAGACGATCCAGAACACTTTTCATAACGCGAGCAATTTCACATTCTGCGCAAAGACCAACATCTCTAGCCGATTCTCCGAGCATTTCGCGGCGCCTTCTTACACCTTTTACAATCAATCAATATCCCATTTTTCACAAAGAGACTTCGCGTTTTCTTTTGCTTCTTCACAGAGAGTGTCTTGGATTTCGAATAGTTCAGTTGCTAATGATTTAAGATCATGATACACTTCTCTAAAATTCATCCCCGTATTTTGTAATCTGAGCTGCACACGATCAATCCTCCTTAAGATTTCATACCAGAAATGAACTAATGTTATGAAACCAAAATTTATTATATTTTGAAACATAATTGTAGCTTCGCTTCTGGTGTCACTTGTGGTGTTAGTGTCCTCTGCTAATTGTTCTAAGTATTCTACTACATTCTCTATCCCATCGACGATAACGCTAATCGCGCTCCATCGTGTTTCAGATTCACGTTAGACAGTTTTTGTTAACGCATTTTTTAATAATTCCCATCGTAACGTTCAACGTGAGAAAAAAGATATATGCTTTCAATTATTCCGCAACCTGTGGCAAGTGTTGCCGGATATATGCATGCATTAGTATAGAATTTTTTTCCAAAAATCAATATTTTCCAGAAATCAGTTATAATAAAAATACAAATTTTTGTTGTTATATCGGCCTACTGATTTGTAAGATCGCGGGTTCGAATCGAGCTCAAGGCCTAACAATATTTTTTATCATTATTATTTTTATGATAAATTTTTTCTTAATTCAAAAAATTTTAAATTAGAATAGAAGAAAGAACAAATTTAGACAACTGCCAAAGCTCGTAGTATAGATCCATTTCGGGAACTGCTAAATTCCTTCATCGCGGATGGCTGAATGGTCATAGCAGCGGCGCCTAAACGTTGCCGATGAAGGAATTTAGCAGTTCCCGAAATGGATCTATACAACGAGCTTTGGCAGTTGTCTAAATTTTTTCTTTCTTCTATTCTAATTTAAAAATTTTTTCAATTAAGAAAAACAATAATAATGATAAAAAATTATTGTTAGGCCTTGAGCTCGATTCGAAACCGCGATCTTCAAAATACAAATTAAATAATAAAAATACAAGTTAAAGGAAGTTCTGCTTTGCGGACCATTTTGCATCCCCCTGTGAGCAGCGCCCGGTGCAAGATGCCCCCCTTGCCCCCTCTCACTAAGCCACTGTCTGGAAGCCAAAACCAAGGTTTTGTTAAGATGGTTTCCCGGGCCTCAAATTCTCCTCATTCATGATTGTGTATGATAATTGTTCCTTCAAATTAATGAAGCCTACAGTTTTTCAACCATAATTTCTGATAAAAGTTTAAATTTTTTTATACTGCCTGCCCCTGCAATTGAACCTTATTCCTTCGGTTTGATCGCACTACCTGCTTAGCCATGACATCCTCTATATATAATATGAATAATACTTTTGCATGTTTAGCTTCATTTAATGACTGTCATATAGGTTTATAAAATTGAGATTTAAAAAAAGTCTCGCCGCGATTATTTGTTTGTGTGTCCCCTCCATATCCTTCTTCCATACTTGAGTATTATTGTGCTTTTGTCTCACATTACGGCATTTATTATTATATTTGGTAATATAAAATCGTTTATTGACATTTTAATAACAGAGTGATAAAATTTTAAACAAACAAACAAACCACTGCAATTTGTATTTACATAAGTATGTACTACATACATACATGAACTGATAAATTTATCATGACATCTACATTCATGTGGAAAATTCCTTGATAGGTTAAACTTATTTTGAAAAAGAATTTGTGCAAATATAGTTTAAATATAAGTATCTAAGTTCCCACGAATTTTACAAATAGCAGTAAAAAGTCAAATATTTTAAGTAAATTAAGCTAATTAATAGCTTAATTATGATTTATTTATTTATTTTTTATACTAGAGCACTCGGTAGACTTTGTTTTGCCCGAAAATTGATTTGCCTACATTTCAAAAGTGAGCTTTGCTGTCCCTCTTTACTCCCAATCCCACTCTCTTCTACTTTATCTTCTAATTCTTCATTCCTATTGCCAGTCAAGGAGGCGTGCCAAATTTCAAACAACTCATACCATAAATAATGTAACGAATTTAGGGAAATTCCGCTTATTTGAAACCTTCTGCTAACGTTCGAATCGCTAAACTGTTGAATAAATCACTCCAATATTCAGTATTGCAAACTGCTCTTTATTTAGATTACTTTAGGAGTAGTACTTCACAATTATACTTCACAACCAATAGCGTGTTTAAATTAAAACTGATTCGTCATTCCTCAACTTGCGCTGCTTTTATACTCTCTGTTGCCTCGTCTGGATATTTCGCCAAAGGTCTTGACATTTCACCTTCTAGAATCTTCTGCTTGGTTAGCAGCTATATACATGTACATTTTTAGTTTATGCGTTTCTCATAGTCATATCCATGTGTATGTGTGAGCAACTACTTCGGCTGATGACTACATCTGTGTGTGTGAAATAGCTCTTCGTCGCCTTCTACATAAGTATTGCTAGCTTTAATGTGTAAATGTACATAAGAGTGGCTGCTTCATGTTTTTGTTGTTGTGAAGACTGATGGAATGCGATGCAGTCACGAGAGGAAGACTTAGGATCCTAGGATCGCCAAAATTATAAAATAGTCATATACACTCTTTGAAGCCGAAAACCATTCTGGATTTTCTCAGATAACTTGATTTGGACGAGGTGGTGTTGTGAAGAGAATGAGGACACAATAGACCAATTGGTCGAAGTGCTTAACCTCACAACATATCCATTTATATCTACAAGAAAACTAACCAAATTCAGAAACGTACACACGGAGGAGTTAAGTCACAAACACACGTACAGAAGAAATATACATACATATGTATATAAAAGATAATTTCTGCTGGCATTCATTTTTTTTATTAGCTATAAAATTTACTTTTATTGACTATAAAGCTGATCGAGCCGGACCAGTGCGCATCTTGCGCAATCAATATAAAAGTCTCTTATCAAATATCAACAGAAAACAGCTGTTCTATCAATCAATTAAAGCTTACAGCTTGCGCTGTCATCTGGCGTTTGGTAGCAACTGCCGATAACGAAAATATAGCTAAACAAAAGCACTACGACCAAAATTGCCCAAAGCTCGCTAATAGCCCGAGTCTCCATCTTTACAACCAAAATTTCATTTATAGATTTTGATTTCAAATAAGAGAGAAAAAGGGACCCGTAATTAAAAACAGCAATTAGAAATAATATTGCAACGAATTTTGTGCAATTCCGCTTATTTGCAACCTTCTACTAACGTTCGAATCACTAAACTGTTGAATAAATAACTCCACTATTCAATAATGCAAAATGGCCTTTATTCAAGTACTTCACAATACTACTACTTCTCGACAGACAGCGTGCTTAAATCAAACTCATTGCTGATTGCTCAGATTGCGCTCTTTTATACTCTTCGATTTCCTCGTTCCATACTTCTAGGCGTTTCCAGAATTTACTTAGTTACTAGCTATAAAATTATAACTACAGATGTACGTGTATAGCTTCTCATATGCGCGTGTATATGTGAGTGATACTTGCACAAATTATTGCCTACTTTTGGGAGTATCTCAGATATATGCATATGTTTGTGCGTTGCTCTCCGCTGCTTGTATGGACATATGTGTAGACATAATGATTAATTTGGTTATGTGCATACAAGTCACTGCTCAGTATCGGCTTAGAGATGATAGTACCCCTTAGTGTTGCTAGTATTCGTCACAATATATATGATTTGCTGGTTACACTGTACAACGGCAATTTTGCGACAAACTACGAATAATGGTAGTTGAAGTGGTTACTCGGCGTTTTCACTAGCGGAGTAAATAATAATGGAAGGACCAATCTTCAAAGACGATTTAAACGATCAAGAGGTCCTACTATCTCAAAACAGCCTAAGACTGAACCAGTTCAGAACGTGTTCAAAAGTTCTGCTTAGAGGGTCTTATGTTTGTGTTTGTCTGGCCAGCGAAACGGTAGAAACAATGAAATGGAAGTTAGTGTGGGTGTTGTAGGTGGAAGTGGGTGGCATTTGGAGTGGAATTGAACCCAAAATTGAGACTGAATGAATAAAGGATATTAATGGGAATAGAATGGAGAAATTAAGGATAAAGAAAAAGAGGATTGGAAAAATAGTAATAAGAAGGGGAGGGAGAACCACTATTCCAATGCAGACATGCCATTATTTGGGAAGAACGACATTTGCTGAGTGTGTTTTTATATGTATAAAAAAAAATATTGGAAATCTACAATAAAATTAATTCATTCGATTTTTGTTATTGCTTAGGCCGATTTGTAAGATGGTGGGTTCAAATCGAGCTCAAGGTTTCATAATTAATTTTTTGTCATTATTATTATTATAATATATTTTTTCTTAATTGAAAAAAAAATTATTAGAATAGAAGAAGAAAACATTTTTGATTAACTGCTATAGCTCGTTGTTTAGATCCATTTAGAGAGCTGCTAGACATCTTCATCTTCGGCAACTTTTTTGCGCCGCTGTTATAACAATTCAACTAACACAGCGGTTGTTTGGTTTGTCTGTCTTGTTCTATTCTGTTGCTTGCCAATTGATTTTCGTAGTGCTGCGACATCTGTCGAAGAAACGATGTAAATATTGGTCCTATTTTTATGGCAGTAATGCCTTTGCGCGATATTTATTGACATTTTTTCCTCGTGCTCTGAGATGTATTAACAGTTTAGTTGTTGTTTTATTTCATACATAATTATAATCATGGTGTTGTATTTTCTTCTGCCAATCTATCTTTCTTTCATTTCACTACATTTCGCTTTCCCGCGTCGACGTTTCACCCAATCATTCCTCTTTCCATTCACCTTCCTCTTGCTCTTCGTCTTCATATCTCTTCCTTTACCCTTTACCACATCCAAATATGTTTCCGTGCCCTATTCGTCCTCATCCATTTCTTATCCATATCCCCTCCTTTCTCGTTTGTCTTTTATTCCTTTCCGCATATCCCTTATATTTCCATTTCTCTTCCACTTACTCTTGCTGTCTGCCTTTGTCTCTCCATCTCTCTATCTCCACACTGTAAAGCTCACTACCTGTTTCCATTCATGTTCCTATTGCTGTTCTCTCATTGCTTTTTGGTCTTTGCCCTTCTCTCTCATTTTACTATCCCATTTTTCACTTCTCTCTCCTCATATCCTCATCTCCCCCATTCATAGGATTACTTTTATAGGCATTGATTATCCACTTGAATTAGTTTTGGGGATAAGTATAATCATCTACGATTTTCTCGAGGGAGGGCGTGACACCACCTAGTTTTCCAAAATATCATACTGATTAATTTACTCATAGCTATAAGGAATTAAAGCCATTTTTCTCCTGTGGATGCGGCACAGCCCACTTAATTACAGGCAGCTTCTAAATAGGTTAAAAATCATTTGAGTTTTCGGAGAGCATGGTGCACATACGTTTCATGTTCATGCATGTAGATCTACTATTACATGTCAATATTAAATAACCTATTACGTGCCTAAACATCCATTCATTATTTACTATGTCATTAAATCTTTCACTTCAATTTTCTGAACTCAGTTAAGAATTCAAACAATATTTCCCCTTTGGGCACTGCAATAGAATTCTAGTCACACAATTCATGACACGTAATAATCTTCCCGTTTGAGATCGTATGTGATCTATGCGAAAGTACGTAATGTGTATGTATGTGTATGTATGCATGAGTGGAATACTCAGTACTAATGGAATGAAATTGTATTCATATCATCATATATATTATTTCTAATAGCTGTTTTTATGTAGGGGTCCCTTTTTCGTCTTATTTGGAATCCAAATCTATAAATAAAGTTTTGGTTGTAAATATGGAGATTCGGGCTATTAGCGATCTTTGGGAAATTTTGGTCGTAGTGCTTTTGTTTAGCTATATTTTATTAAAATAATTTGATAAAAATAAACGATTGTGAGCACACAAGTCTTTTTGTACATTGGTTTTATTGTGAATATTTGCACTGCATTACCGGCAGCTGCTACCATACGTCATGCGCAAGCTGTCATTTTTAATTGGTTGATAGAACAGCTGATTTCTGTTGATATTTGATAAGAGACTTTTGCCCACCGGTCCGGCTCGTATAGGATAAATTTTGAAAACAAATAAATTTGTCCAAATTAGCTTTGGAACTGGGGCTTCTTATAAGAATATGTTTAGATTCTTGAATTGAACTCATTTGGATTAAATTCTGTTGTGTTGTTGCTTTCGATAAAACGTCAATAAAAACGGAAATCTTCTCCGTCATACCGCCCTTTTTTTCAATCCGGTCTTGCCGTGGTGCTGTCTTTAAAAATATAAATAAATGTAAGGAGCGATAACCTCCGAAGAGATTTTAGGCCGAGCTTCTCTTCCAATTTATATCGTGCTCCTTTTAATTCTTCCTACAAATTGGAGGGACAAGACCTACTTGTTTTATGTCGACTCCGAACGGTGTTGTAGGCGGAGCACGCTAGCAGCACACCACGGCGGCCGCCGAACCTTAGACACTCTTTTTAAATGCCTCATTGTGCGGCGTTATTGTCGCATACGCAATTTTTTTGTTCTTTATTTTCACTCTTAATAAAGAAGCTCTCACAGCTCCCACTAAACAAAATAATTGTTGTGACAACGAATATTATTCTGCATTTGTAGTCACAATTAAAGCTAAAAAAATGAAACGAGTATAAAATCAGATAATGTGTCTACATTCCCATTCCTCTATCAAACTGAATTATATATAT